>CM033472.1:99681799-99874767 GCA_019447015.1 Hymenochirus boettgeri | reverse complement strand
AAGGCATATTGCACGCCTCTAGCTCTAACATGGGCAAGAAACAGAAACTCCTCCTCCTTCAGATCATTTACCAGTCAGCCCTCAATTTCGTTAGCAGTGTTAGTCAGCCCTTCAGTTAATTAGCCAATGTCATTAGCCCTTCAGTTAATTAGCCAATGTCATTAGCCCTCCAGTTCATTAACAGTGTTAGTCAGCCGTTTATTTAATTAGCCAATGTCATTAGCCTTTCAGTTCTTTAGCCAGTGTTAGTCACCCCCCCCAGTTTATTATTTAGTGTTTTCCAGCCCTCCAGTTCATTAGCCGGTATTAGTCATCCCCCCAGTTCATTAGTCGGTATTAGTCATCCCTCCAGTTCATTAGCGGGTTGGGGCTAATGACATTGGCTAATTAAGAAGGGCTGACTAACACTGCTAATGAACTGGAGGGCTGACTAATACCGAGACTAATGAACTGGAGGCTGGCAAACACTAAATAATAAAAGGGGGGGGGTGTGAAAACACTGGCTAAAGAACTGAAGGGCTAATGACATTGGCTATTAACTTAAGGTCTGACTAACACTGCTAATGAACTGAGGTCTCTGACTAATACCGGCTAATGACTGGAGGGCTGACTAATAACCCGCTAATGAACTGGAGGGATGACTAATACCGGCTAATGAACTGGAGTGCTGACTAATACCTGCTAATGAATCGGAGGGATGACTAATACGTGGTAATTGAACTGGAGGGATGACTAATACAGACTAATTAACGGGAGGGTAATGGGCTAATAAACTGGAGGGCTGACTAATACTGGCTAATGAGCAAGGAGGGCTGACTAATACCGGCTATACTGGAAGACTGACTAATAACGACTAATGAAACTGGAGGGCTGACTAATACCGGCTAATGAACTGGGGGCTGACTAATACCAGCTAATGAACTGGAGGGCTGACTAATACCGGCTAATGAACTGGAAGCTGACTAATACAGGCTAATGAACTGGAGGGCTGGCAAACACTAAATAATAAACTGGGGGGGGGGGTGACTAACACTGGCTAAAGAACTGAAGGCTAATGACTTGGCTAATTAACTGAAGCGCTGACTACACTGCTAATGAACTGGAGGGCTGACTAATACCGGCTAATGAACTGGAGGGCTGACTAATACCCGCTAATGAACTGGAGGGCTGACTAATACCGGCTAATGAACTGGAGGGCTGACTAATACCCGCTAATGAACTGGAGGGATGACTAATAACGACTAATGAACTGGGGGATGACTAATACCGGCTAACGAACTGGAGGGCTGACTAATAACCGGCTAAGAACTGGAGGGTGCTGGCAAACACTAAATAATAAACTGGGGGGGGGGTGACTAACACTGGCTAAAGAAACCGAAGGGCTAATGACATTGGGTAATTAACTAAAGGGGTGAATAACACTGCTAATGAACTGGAGGGCAATGACATTGGCTAATTAACTGAAGGGCTAATGACATTGGCTAATTAACTGAAGGGCTGACTAACACTGCTAATGAACTGGAGGGCTCTATGAAATGGCTAATTAACTGAAGGGCTGACTAACATGCTAACGAACTAGAGGGCTGACTGGTAAATGATCTGAAGGAAGAGGAGTTTTCTGTTTCTTGCCATGTAGAGCTAGAGGTGTGCAATATGCCTTTCAAGCCAATAACTTACTAATAGCTTCTGTGGCAGCCCCAAATTTTTTCATTGGAGACCAGCCCTGGGGGCATTTCCCCTCAGCCTACTAGGCCAGTCCTCCCCTGCTGGGTACAAAATCATCCGATCTGAGAGGGACACAAAGGCAAGCTATACTCTTTTCAGCCCTGATCTATTCTTTCAGCCTAGAAAAAAAACAGGTGAGGAGGTAAATGACTAAATCGTACCCCTGGGTTTAGCTTCTAACTCGTGCAGAGCTGTACTCCAGTTTAGCAGGCTGCCAGTCCTGCCCTATGCTATGTGACACTGTATGTGGGTTGATTAGAGGAATAGTAATTTAATTAATAGCCCTGCATAATAAATATCCGGTAATTCATTCTGATCCAGTCAGTGCTTTATTATGAATCTGACAGCTCTAATAAAGACATGAACAAAAAGTGAGGTTAAAGGTTAAGTGTTACTATGGTACTCGAATGACTCTGCCTTTTGGAATGGGGAAATGGGGGGGGGCTGACTAATACCGGCAATGAACTGGAGGGCTGACTAATACCGCTAATGAACTGGAGGGATGACTATAATACGGCTAATGAACTGGAGGGATGACTAATACTGGCTAATGAACTGGAGGGATGACTAATACAGACTAATGAACTGGAGGGTTGACTAATACCGGCTTATAAACTAGAGGGGCTGCGATAACTGGCTAAGAACTGGAGGGCGACTAATACCGCTAATGAACTGGAAGACTGACTAATACGACTAATGAAAATGGAGGTGCGTGACTAATACTGCTAATGAACTGGAGGGCTGATAAGACCGGCTAATGAACTGGAGGGCTGACTAAACGGCTAAGAAACTGGAGGGCTGGCAAACACTAAATAATAAACTGGGGGGGTGACTAACACTGGCTAAAGAACTGAAGGGCTAATGACATTGGCTAATTAACTTAAGGGCTGACTACACTGCTAATGAACTGGAGGGCTGACTAATTCTGGCTAATGAACGGAGGGCTGACTAATACCCGCTAATGAACTGGAGGGATGACTAATACCGGCTAATGAACTGGAGTGCTGACTAATACCCGCTAATGAACTGGAGGGATGACTAATACTGTGCTAATGAACTGGAGGATGACTAATACCGACTAGAACTGGAGGGTTGGACTAATACCGGCTAATAAACTGGAGGCTGATAATACTGGCTAATGAACTGGAGGGCTGACTAATACCGGCTAATGAACTGGAAGACTGACTAATACCGATTAATGAACTGAGGGCTGAACATATAACGGCGAATGAAATGGAGGGCTGACTAATACCGCTAATGAACTGGAGGGCTGACTAATACCAGCTAATGAACTGGAGGGCTGACTAATACCGCTAATGAAACTGGAGGGGCTGGCAAACACTAATAATAAAGGGGTGGGGGTGACTAACACTGGCTAAGAAATGAAGGGTAATGACATTGGCTAATTTAATTAAGGTCTGACTAACACTGCTTATCAACTGGAGCGGCGACTAATAACCCGGCTAATGAAACTAGCCGGTATTAGTCAGCCCTCCAGTTCATTAGCAGTGTTAGTCAGCCCTTCAGTTAATTAGCCAATGTCATTAGCCCTTCAGTTCTTTAGCCAGTGTTAGTCACCCCCCCCAGTTTATTATTTAGTGTTTGCCAGCCCTCCAGTTCATTAGCCGGTATTAGTCAGCCCTCCAGTTCATTAGCCGGTATTAGTCAGCCCTCCAGTTCATTAGCTGGTATTAGTCAGCCCCCAGTTCATTAGCCAGTATTAGTCAGCCCTCCAGTTCATTAGTCGGTATTAGTCAGTCTTCCAGTTCATTAGCCGGTATTAGTCAGCCCTCCAGTTCATTAGCCAGTATTAGTCAGCCCTCCAGTTTATTAGCCGGTATTAACCCTCCAGTTAATTAGTCTGTATTAGTCATCCCTCCAGTTCATTAGCCAGTATTAGTCATCCCTCCAGTTCATTAGCAGGTATTAGTCAGCACTCCAGTTCATTAGCCGGTATTAGTCATCCCTCCAGTTCATTAGCGGGTATTAGTCAGCACTCCAGTTCATTAGCCGGTATTAGTCAGCCCTCCAGTTCATTAGCAGTGTTAGTCAGACCTTCAGTTAATTAGCCAATGTCATTAGCCCTTCAGTTCTTTAGCCAGTGTTAGTCACCCCCCCCAGTTTATTATTTAGTGTTTGCCAGCCCTCCAGTTCATTAGTCGGTATTAGTCAGCCCTCCAGTTCATTAGCCGGTATTAGTCAGCCCTCCAGTTCATTAGCTGGTATTAGTGGTACTTAACTCAAGTACTATTCCTCTAATCAACCCACTACAGTGTCACATGCATAGGGCAGGACTGGCAGCCTGCTAAACTGGAGTACAGCTCTGCACGAGTTAGAAGCTAAACCCAGGGGGTACGATTTAGTCATTTACCTCCTCACCTGTTTTTTTTCTAGGGCTGAAAGAATAAGATCAGGGCTGAAAGAGTATAGCTGGCCTTTGTGTCCCTCTCAGATCGGATGATTTGTTAACCCAGCAGGGGAGGACTGGCCTAGTAGGCTGAGGGGAAAAGCCCCCAGGGCTGGTCTCCAATGAAAAATTTGGGCTGCCACACAGAAGCTATTAGTAAGTTATGTGCTTGAAAGGCATATTGCACACCCTAAGCTCTAACATGGGCAAGAAACAGAAAACTCTCTTCCTTCAGATCATTTACCAGTCAGCCCTCTGTTCGTTAGCAGTGTTAGTCAGCCCTTCAGTTTATTAGCCATGTCATTAGCCCTCAGTTCATTGCAGTGTTAGTCAGCCCTTCAGTTAATTAGCCCATGTCATTAGCCCTTCAGTTAATTAGCCAATGTCATTAGCCCTCCGTTCATTAGCAGTGTTATCGCCCTTTAGTTAATTACCCAATGTCATAGCCCTTCGGTTCTTTAGCCAGTGTTTAGTCACCCCCCCCCCAGTTTATATTTAGTATTGTTTGCTCAGCCCTCCAGTTCATTAGCCGGTATTAGTCAGCCCTCCAGTTCGTTAGCCGTATTAGTCATCCCCCCAGTTCATTAGTCGTTATTAGTCATCCATCCAGTTCATTAGCGGGTATGATCCAGCCCTCCAGTTCATATGCCCGGTATTAGTCAGCCCTCCAGTTCATTAGCGGGTATTAGTCAGCCCTCCAGTTCATAGCCGGTATTAGTCAGCCCTCCGTTCATATCAGTTAGTCAGCCTTCAGTTAATTAGCCAATGTCATTAGCCCTTCAGTTCTTTAGCCAGTGTTAGTCACCCCCCCCCAGTTTATTATTTAGTGTTTGCCAGCCCTCACGTTCATTAGCCGGTATTTCAGCCCTCCAGTTCATTAGCCGGTATTAGTCGCCCTCCAGTTCATTAGCTGTATTAGTCAGCCCCCAGTTCATTAGCCGTATTAGTCAGCCCTCCAGTTCATTAGTCGGTATTAGTCAGTCCTTCCAGTTAATTAGCCGGTATTAGTCAGCCCTCCAGTTCATTACCAGTATTAGTCAGCCCCTCCAGTTTATTAGCCGTATTAACCCTCCGTTAATTAGTCTGTATTAGTCATCCCTCCAGTTCATTAGCCAGTATTAGTCACCCCTCCAGTTCATTACAGGTATTAGTCCACTTCCAGTTCATTAGCCGGTATTAGTCATCCCTCCAGTTCATTAGCGGGTATTAGTCAGCCCTCCAGTTCATTAGCCGGTATTAGTCAGCCCTCCAGTTCATTAGCAGTGTTAGTCAGACCTTAAGTTAATTAGCCAATGTCATTAGCCCTTCAGTTCTTTAGCCAGTTTTTATTCACCCCCCCCATTTTATTATTTAGTGTTTCCAGCCTCCAGTTCATTAGCGGTATTAGTCAGCCCTCCAGTTCATTAGCAGTGTTAGTCAGCCCTTCAGTTAATTAGCCAATGTCATTAGCCCTTCATGTCTTAGCCAGTGTTAGTCACCCCCCCCCCCAGTTTATTATTTAGTGTTGCCGCCCTCCAGTTCATTAGCCGTTATAGTTAGCCCTCCAGTGCATGGTAACTTTCCAAAATGCTAATATTGGTAGTCGTGCTTGCTATTGTTAATTGGTTAGCGTGATTGTAACCATGTAAATTTTGCATTTCAGCTCTTTGTTAATGGTTGCTAGTACCCTGTTGAATAGACTTTGGAAAATTGCTACCACAATTAATACTAATCCGTTAGAATTAAGTTTTGTTTTTTTCCAGGTATTTGAGTGGAGAGAGCGGATATGCTTGACACACAACTGAGTGCACTTCATATGTAGATCTCATCCTAATTTCTATTGAGAGTAAGAAAACCTCTAGCAAAATGCTAAACCCCAACTGACTGCATTTCTCTAATTTTCTGGGGTAGTTGGAGCATGTGCTTGGAGGTGGGGTGTTTGGGATGCCATTTGTAATGCCACTTAATTCTTGTTTTTCAAATATACAAGTTTACTCACATCCACTGTTCTTTTGCTATTTTTGCTATCTGTGAAGAGGTTGGCCGATGGTGGGAAAATGCCTAACTGTATAATGAGAAAGGGATTTATACAATTATGGGGCATGCAATATGCTCAATTTTGCAATATAACATGCTCAATTAGTACAGGTTGGTGGTAATAGTATGCCACAGTAGTTTCTGGAAGATGTTAAGTCATAAGAAGGTTTTTAGACTGAACTTTTCCCTTAAATTAGGACTTTACAACCTTATTTTATTAGCCCAAAAGAGTTGACATAAATAGCCCTGCACTGGTTTTTGTAACAATAGTCCAAAGCCACCCACGACGGTGGGGGGATATTTGGACCTAAGTGGGCCATGCCATCCTTTTTTTTTTTGATTAAGCTGTTTCAAAAGACTGTTAACGGAACCACCAGTATTCTAAATCGGCTATTAGTGCTTACCTTTACTAATACGTGCAATAGCTGTTTTTTAGAAACCAGCTGCTCATGGGGAACCTACAGTAAAAATGCTGGGGAGGGGATGTGGCCAGGGTTGCCAGGCAGAAACTAGGCAGGAGGCACAAACCCATGCAATTTTGCTGCGGAGCCTCTGTGCTCTATCACCGTGTAGATTAAAATTCAAAGTTAAGCCCCACACCCCCCAAAACTGCAAAAGTCAGATGTAAGTTTGACAGATGTATCTGGAGGCAGCATTTAGCTTCTAGTTCAGATAAAATCACAGCCAATGACTGAATGCTATTCCTCTAACTGCCTTTTCTGGGTGACTTATGTACATCAGATATATAATTTTTTTATTTTTTTTACCCATTTGAGAAGTTAACTGCCTTTAAGGGACTTAATAAGTGCTAAGAAATTGATGCCATCCAACCCATAGACATTGCTTGTCCTCCAATTAAAGGCAGGTAACCCTGAAAGCTGCAGGCTAGGTGCATCAACTCTATCATGCCTATGAAGCTCTAACTTTTACAAGGTCTGTAAATTTAGTGAGAAAAATGGACAGCAGTAAAGGATAACTGCTATCATCTGCTGTCTGACTTGTTTATTTTAATTCATGGCAGTCAATGTGGCAGTTCTTTATACTTTACTGGGGGTTTTGGTGACAACAGGGTGGGGTTTACAAGTCTATTAAAGTATTTTTAGGACATTCTAATAAATCCATCATTGGACATTTTTGCACTGCAATTGTAATAAATGCATTTCCATGTGCCTTTGTTTGCTTAAATCTATCCCTTTTAATTACATTACACTGGTAATGCAATGACAATAAAATATAGCAGTTGCAGAAATGCCAATGATAAACCTTATTCTAGTTAAAAGCTTTTTAAATAGCAGTATGCAAGAGACGTGGGGAGGGAATCGTTCCAATAAGTAAGAAAAGCATTTTTCAACGTTCAAAAGGTTTTATTAACGCAACAAGGCAATGTCTTCTCTTGAAAGCATACGCAAGGGTTACTCCTTCCTATATTTAGGGGGTTGGCACGTAACAGCCGTGTGTCTGTAGAAAACATGTTAAAGTACAGCCGTGTTGTCTGTAGAAACATGTTTACGTACAGCCGTGTGTCTGTAGAAACATGTACAGTACAGCCGTGTGTATGTAGAAACATGTACAGTCCAGCGTGTGTCTGTAGAACACATGTACAGTACAGCCGTGTTGACTGTAGAACTTTGAGCAGTACAGTCGTGTCTGTGAAACTACACAGTACAGTGGGTATGTAGAAGAAAGAAACTTAACAGTTTTACATCGTGGTCTGTAGAAACTTGCGCAGTACAATGTGTGAACTGTAGAAACTTGCACAATACAGCCGGGTGACTGTAGAAACTTACACAATACAGCCGTATACAACTTGTATTAGTCACAGCCGTGTCTGTGGAAACTTGGCGCAGTACAGCCGTGTCGTAGATAGAACTTGCGCAGTAAAAGCAGTGTGCGTGTGAAACCTTGAGCAGTTAAGCGTAGTTGTGCTGTGAACTTCGCAGTTAAAGCAGCGTGCTGTGAAATTGAACCTTGCGCAGTACAGCCGTGTGTGTGTTGTAGAAATAAACACAGTAACAGCCGTGCTTGTCTGTAGAAAACTGACGCAGTACAGCCGTGTGTCTGTGAAACTTGACGCAGTACAGCGTGTGTCTTGTAGAAACTTGCCGCCGTACAGCCGCGTGTCTGTAGAAACTTGCGCGGTACAGCGCGTGTATGTAGGAATTGCGCAGTACAAGCCGCGTGTCTGCTAGAAAACTTGCGCAGTACAGCCGCGTGTCTGCTAGATAGCAAACTTGCGCAGTACAGCCGCGTTGGCTGTCGTAACTTGGCAGTACAGCCGCGTGTCTGTAGAAACTTGAGCAGTACAGCGCGTGTCTGTAGAAAAACTTGCCAGTTACAGCCGCGGTCTTAGAAAATGGCGCAGTACAGCGCGTGTCTGTAGAAGAAACTTGCAGGCAGTAACGCCGCGGGTCTGTAGGAAAACTGCGCAGTACAGCCCGCTTGTCAGTAGAACTTGCGCAGTACAGCGCGTGTCTGTAGACACTTGCGCAGTACAGCCGCGGTCTGTAGTAATTGCGCAAGACGCCGGGTTGTAGAAACTTGCGCAGTACAGCCCGCGTTGTCTGTGAAAATTGCGCAGTACAGCCGCGTTGTCTGTAGAAGAAACTTGACGACAGTACAGCCGGTGTCTGTAGAAACGTGGAAGTAGAATACAGCCGCGTGGCTGTAGGAAACTTGCGCAGTACAGCCGCGTGTCTGTAGAAACTTGCGCAGTAAGCCGTGTTGTCTGTAGAAACTTGCAATGGCAGATAAGAAACGCAACAAAACAAATTGTACTTAAATGATTATGAAACTTCATCTAAGAATGTGGAAATGGGTTAAATTTCCAGCAAATTGTTCATGCCATGTGAAAAGCTTTCTATAAGGAATGCTGAAAGATTCCCAGGCTCTGAATTCTTTAGAATCAGTCTATGCCTCCTACCCAAAAATAGAGATTTTGACACGCAACAGTGAGTGATGTTTCATGATCATGCTCGGGACATGATGTATAAAGCTGCGGTACACACTTGAACAACGTTTTTTTAAAAAAATAACTGAATCTGCAAAGATTCTGTCTGTATGTTCTAAAGATCATTTATTAACGGTCCTGACGTTCTCCCAATGTAAAGAGTAGGGAGCGCGATCTGGGGCCTGCAAATTTCTCCTCAGCAGTGGCAAATTCCTTCAGGTATGCAATAAAAGTTCTTATCGTTTAAAATGGTAGCTAATTTTGCCCAACCATTAGATGGTTCGCTTCAAATGTTAAATAAGATCTGATTGCGTTGGGGGGGACACAATGAGCACCATTTTTTAAAAGATAAGAACTTTTATTGAATATCCCGTCTACTTTAATGAAAGGGGAATAACCACAAATTTTTGTGGGCATTCCGAAACATAGGGAGAGTATCTAAAGTTCTTATCGTTGAAAATGTGCAATTTTTGCCCGAAACAGTCAGATCTTATTTAACATTTGAAAAGCTAAAAAAAAAACATTGATTGGTTGGGGCAAAATTTAGCACCATTTTTAAACGATAAGAACGGTTATTGAATCTCCCAGTAGTATAAATCCATAGAAGGTGAATTCCGAAGGTGTAGACTGCTCTCGACAGTAGTTTTGGTTCCACAAAACAGTGGACTACGGGTTAAATCTTAATGTAAAAAAGAGAAAAATGGCGAGCTAATGTTCATAAAAACTTTACTGGACGTATAGTGGTGTTCTGTCAATCATTGAGCACTGCATAGGTTTTTGTTTTTTAAAACGTTTTGTTGTTTACAGTCAAATTGTGGCATGTGCCTATGTCTGTAGCCACTTCTTGAAAGTTTTTCTAATACTCGTGTTATAAACGTCAAGGGCAATTCAGACTGAATGCATTACCATGCCAGTGTGCTATATCCTTGGGTTTGCTTACCCACTGAAGAGTGTTCTATTGGATTTTTAATCAGTCACAATATAAAAAAAAAACCGAAATTTAATATACGCCTAGGGCAGTTGGTTTCTCTATGCGACGAAGGGAAGGTGCCAGGAACACTTTCTGGTTTATCCGACTGTGCACTTGAAGGAGAGGAGCCACCGATTCTTAGATGTGTGCACACACCACCAGGAAGTCGCAAAAATGGTATTTTCATGTAAAGTATATGTTACACTGGGATTTTTTTAAATGGCACAGAACTGGAAACGATAAATATAAATCGCTGACCAATGCATCAGAAATTAACGGATCCAACAAGCGACAGGAGCTAAGGTGTTGGTTAACAAAAAAAAAGCTTGAGTATTCACTCAGTAAAAAATAAAAAATGAGCTGAGAGGTGACAAGTCCTTGCCTGATGAGTCATATCATAATTAATCATTGCATTTCGTGGTGGTTTGTGTTAATTCACCTATAAACTGAAGATTAATTCTATTAATGATGTTCTAGAATTTTTCTTGGTACAGTATTCTCTTGACAACGGCAGTGAAATTATGTCCTGGAAAATAACTTAACGGCCATGTCTCCACCCCTTTGAAAAAGGACCAATAATGGTCCCCAAAAACGGGGTCACAATAAAGAGCATTGGGTTATTACAGTAGGTAAATTTTCCACATATGTCCGCCCACGACACAGATGGCAGGCACTAAACTGCCAGTTCTCATATACAACTTGAGTGAGTGTCAGACTCCAGGCAAGAACATATGGCAGATAATTGGAATGATCTTTGTGAAAGGGCAGGTGCAGTGAAACACTGGGACCAAGGTAAGTATGCTATTGTTAAGAAGTATTTGCCCTTTAAACTGGTATACGCAACGATTTGTGTTCTGTGTTCCAAGTAGTAAAAAAAGCAACAAACTTCCTATTTCAATGACGTTAGACACAGATTAATTCTGCTGTAATGTCAAACTGCAGCTTTATAAAATAAAAGGGCATTATACAGAAAAAATAGGGGAATTTTAAATTGCCCCGAACACTTGGAAACTAATTTTTCCCAACCAGCACTGTATCATATTTTTGTTGTCTGCCCCCTATTCTTTAGATACCAATCTAAAATTCTTATATTTCAGTGTCAATCAAGCTCCTTGCTTTTTTACCCCAATGACTTTTGCCATATTTTTTTTTCTCTAAGCCCCTCCAGAGCCTACATTTGTAGATCAAGTTGCTGACATATCTGTTTCTCCTTAGGGGAGAATGGTATCTCGCTCCTCCGAGATCTTTTAAGATATATTACCTGGATTCTTCAGCCTAAATTGGTAAGGCCTGATCGCTCCGTGCACGAATGGGGTGTGATGTAATCTCGCAGAGCTTGTGTGTGCACGGCGAGATGATGTCCACGCACACCCATCCGTGCATGTACCTAGCATGACATACGCGTGCGCACGGATTGGAACAGGCCAATTACCAACTGAGCTGAAGGTTGGTAGGTGAAAATATCGGAGGGGTTGGAGCTAACCATTTCACCTATGGATAGTAAACAAGATGTCAGCTATTTGAATCTAAAAAGGTAGGCTATGGAGGGGCTTAGAGAAAGAAAACAAAAAAAGGCAAAAGTATTAAAGCTGCAGCTACCAATTGAAGCATAACTTGATTTACAGTGCACTAATGGTGGTACTGCATGCTGTATGCGAATAATGTTAATCAGCATGCTATAAAGTTAGTCAGTGTTAACTAACTTTTCAGCACGAGTTCCCTGCCCTGTACTCGGCCTGCAACCCGTTTCTTTAATGATCACGGGAACTCCTCGGTGATTCTAATTAATCCTATAATTACAGTTGGGGGGGCATTTATCCATTATATTAATGAGTAGAGCTAGGAAGAGCTCTCGCTGAATAGAGGTTTTAGCAAAAATATATGCAGTGCGCGGCCCCTGGGAGGCTTGCTACGCAACAATGTAATAAGGGTAGGTTGAGTGGGTTGTGTAGTGGCAAGATGCACTAGAGATCCATTGCAGGTAATGTAATAAATTGATTGGGTTCATTTTTGAGCGACATTTTAATGCAGCTTATTTAGCTGGTTTGTTTAAACTCACATAAAGGTAACAGAAAGATCACAATGCACGTGGGAGCAACTATCAATCTGTTGATGTTGCGTTTGGATCAATAAAAAAAATTATCTTGTAGAACTAAAACTGGAAAATGAACCCTTACAAAACCTATAATGTCAGAACAGCCCCAAAGCCTTGTCCACCACACTAGCAGCAGGGTGTCAACATCCGCCCCCTCCAGATTTTTGAAAACACCACTTCTCAGCATTCCTTGGTTGTCTGCAATAGAGGAATGCTGGGAATTGTTAGTTTCCAAACATCAGAGGGTGTAGGTTGGTAGGGACAGCCCTGCTCTAGAGAATTGTTGTTTGGGAATGGGAATGCTGTTATCTTTTCAAGTATGTGGGCCGATTCTTAACAATCGTTACAATCTCAGTATGCATTGTCCATTTTGGTCAATTAAAAAGTTTACCTTGGTTATCACAACATCCAATGGGTTCGTATGAAATAGGATATCCTAATATCATACAATAGCTATATTTTCTGTGTCTAACAAACCTTTAAATGTTTTGTCTAAACACCTATGAACGCCCCCCTCTGGTCTAGCACATAGTATTGGATGGCCCGTGATGAAGGACCAGAACCTTTCCAGCAGGAACAGGACGGTTATAGTTAAATGTAGATGTTTTGTTAAGGTGTTCTTTAAGCTTTGGTTTATAATTTTTAGGAGCGTTCAGGTAGTTTTAGATACAGAATTAGTTGATTGTTTAATTAGAGATTTTACTTCCAAATCTTAATATAATAGAAATTTTTCTTAAACTGGTGGTTATTTATTAGAGAACACAAAGTCCCTTATTGTTAAACTATAAGGAGACTAGAGGCTGCAAATTAGTTCCAGACTGTAAATAAGAATTGGTAGAGGTTAAATTAAAAGGGGGTCATTCAGACCTTTAAAACAACAATAATAAACAATGACATAAGAGCACTATTGTAATGGTTAGAATTCATGTGCAGTAGTATGATCTCATTAATCAGGGAGCTAGATGTTGTAAACAAACTAAATCCCATGTCTTTAAAAAGTGAAGTAGAATGCAGGTGGTTTCCCATTATAGTGATCAGAATTAATAATTTTAATACTTCTTAATGCAGAGGCCGTTTGCTGATTCTCATCTTTACAGGTTCCTCCACTTTGAAGCGCTTCCTTGTCACACCCCCCATGCTCAGACCCACATAACTATTGAAAAATCGATCATTCCATTTTAACTGGTTATTATGAAGTGACAGTAGATGCAATAGGCAATTCTATGTGGGACATAAACTGAATGGACATAGTGGTTGGAAACGTTACAGTGCGAACATCAGGATATGTAGGCAACCCACATGGGTAGTAGAGCAGAGTGTCTCAAAGCTTCCTTCCAGGAATTAGGGTCTTGCGGTCGTCTGTGTACAGTTTTACACACAATGCGTTGCATATGGGAAACGCGCCACTTTTCTCCCAACCACTGTGTTGCTACGCATCCCTCCAACATCCAGGTGTATGACATATCGGTCCTAAGATGTTTGTTCTGGTTGGCCACCCCCATGTTGATCTTAACTGAATAGAAGACCAAAAAGAAAAATTGGGAAATCAAAGTAATATTAGATGTGTCCCCCTCCATTTATAAGGCCCCAGTCACAGGAAAGAGTAAGAGTAAGAAAGAAACGGTGGGATTTTGCAACACAGTAGGGCATTAAATAGTGGCTAATTTGTGGCCTACCGGAAATAGGTCAGTAGTTTCATGCCATATTTTAAAGCAAAAAGTGCAGACCACATGTAAATGTAAAGACATTCCTGCCCTAAGAAGAGACATATCATGGTACCCATACCCTGCATTATTTACCAGTATAAAGGAATGTAAACGTTACAATATTGCTTCTTAGTGGGGGACTTATTTATTAGCCCATAGTAGGGAAAGCTCTGATTTACCAAGGGTTATTTGTTATCATTAAAAGTACCGTCCGCAGTTTAGTACAACTTTGACCGACATACCATGTGGTAGTAGACTACTGCAATGGTTAGTGATAAGCAATTGGTAAATGTACAATCATGGTTATGATGGTTAAAAGCAGACTGAACCTTCTGTGTCACCGATATCCGCTGCGTGTATGTTGTTTGCCACAGAGAATTTCCCATTGCACTAAATTTTCAAGTAACTCAATACTAATAATGTTCAGTTTTTCAAACCAATGTCCGTATTTCACAAACCGTCAGACTCCGTAATAACCATGGGATTAGTCCTACCAAACTCCTGGATTTCTTAAATTGGCCATATACATAAACGTAATATTATACCAAAACATTTAACGCTGTATTGCCGAAAAATACATGCAGTAACGTTTTTAATTCTCTTCCCATATAATGTGTCAGACTGCTAAAAAGCAGGTAACCCTTGTCTGTTTTAACCTTGGTAAGTTTTATCAAATTAAAAATCAGCCAAAAACCTGTCCATACTCATCTTTTCTGAATGAACAATATTGAGGGGAGATGTATTGCCTTCAAACCTACTACCAAGGGCCATTATTGCCAGACCACAAAATCCAGCCACATTAACATAGTGCTCCCAGATAAATCCTTTACAACTTATGGCAACCTATTGCAAAATTTGCATCTAATATAAAAAAAAAAGTGAAAAACGAGAGTTGACTTAAAAAGAAAAAAAGGATTCAGAACCTTCTTCATTCAGAATAAAATTTTACATTCAGTTGCATTCAAATGGTATTAGTACACCCAATATTAAAAGAAATGGTAATCTGCGTTGAGCTAAGATAAATGTGGCTGTACCTGTTGGATTTTGCCTTCTGGGTCTCAAAAATTGTTGGCAGCAAAACACTGTTCAAAACATGAAAGGATTCACACTGAAAAGTTTTATGGATTATGAATAGATATTTAAAATAAGGTTGGTATATTTTGGTGCATCATTCATAAGAACATTTTTATAAAACCCCCGGAGAAAGAAAGCATGGTGGAGGGGCAGCCAGCAATAGTCTTCAGTCAGGTGGATGGCGAAAACCATGAATAGCTCACAAACATCATTCTTGTTGCACAAAACCTTTAAGAATGTGCTAGTTAGGGACCGAAAATTTTAAACGTTACCGTCAGCATGAATTGAGGACCAAAGAGTTATTCATCTAAAATCAACAAAAGCAAGGCTTTAAGGAGGATGGATTATACTGAAAGCCAGAATATAACCCCCATCTGTGGGGTGGTGACCTTAAGAGAGAGCTATGCATGGAAGATGCATCCTAACACGCAGTTCTGGCACTTGAGGTCATTAGAAAAGTGCAAGCAGTGTTGTAAAGCTTGGTACACACTGTCAAACTTTTAAAAAGATGACCAGAACCTTTAAGATTCTGCCTTTTTCAAAGATTCTGTTCTACACACAGTCCATTTCTCTTAAAAACGTGAGAAACATTTGGGACTGCACATTCCCTTTGGCCAAAACTTTAGTAGGGCAGCCAAAACTGATGCCAACTTTTTTTGGAAAATTTCAGAGCGTGGTCGCGACTATTTTGATGGGCGGTGACACTTTCTATGGATCAGGGAACGATCATTTCAGTGAAACTTACTTTAATAATAAAGGAGTGATTCGGTCGGAAATCGTCCCTTTAATGTTTTAAAGTGTTACCAGCATTAGTTCTCTAATTGGGGATTAATTAAAACAATAGCAGCCAACGATGCAGACATGAACAGGTTAAGGGTACTTCTTAGGGGCAAGAGGGGGAACAGGAGATGCACAATTGGGCACTGTGGAATAATTTAATGCAACACCCTTAGTTCAGCTGCTGCCCAACATATAATAACAAAAGATGATGTATGGAAGCACACCTTACCACAAACTACTTACAGAGAGTGATTGAAACGCATCTGATCTGAACCAGTATATATTAGAACATTGTTATTATATCATAAAAAACATAGGTTTAGTTACAATAATATACAACCACATTAAGTAACCCTAGCATGGAACTAAAAAGTCGTGGTCCTTTATCTGGGAAACCAAGCAGGGGTGGTCTCGGCACGAGATGGACCCATGCTAATTATTGCATGATCATCTTTTTACTTGCTGCCCTCGATTACTAACCACAATGGCTTACACATACAAAGCAAACGAATACACCTGCTCAAAACTAAATAAATTCAAACCTTTTGATCAACCAAGCGTCAAATTGATAGTATGGTTAGGGGTTACCAGTTTTGGGATTTCCCTTGCTAGATAAGTGCTTTGCGACACGTGTTAGTTAGAAATGTAAAATCAGTCGTAACATTTAAAGTAATGGATCCGGATGTTTAGGTTTTTCTGGAAAGTTTATGGGAACGTTTTAACTATGCATAAAGGAAAGAAACACAGAGAGAAGAGAGAGAACAGGATTGTTTTACTATAATGAAGTTTGCACCTGGTAACACCAAGGACTTGAAAATGTTGAGACTCCTACCTATACCTCATTACTGTTATATGGTGGTTAAAACAGTGACTTTTAATATCCATATAATTTACATTTTAAAATAAAAGGAGAGTATTATTCATGCAGGGTGGGCACAAGTTAACAATGTTATGAAGGCACATTTACATGGACGTGTTGTGTGATGGCACTCACTACCACTTGTTTCGGGAGTGGAGCATGGAGCTGAATGGGAATAGGACGATGTCTCTACTGCTCCTGCGCACTACTAAAAATCCTGAGTTCAGTGCAGAAGAAAACCTACAAATTATGACCTGACACCCAACTACCCCAATGACCCCCCCCCCCAAGCCTAAAAACAACACAAAGCATCCGTGTCAGCAAAAAAGCTGAAAAAAATACGCGTGGAAAGGGTAAACCAGGCCGCCTTGACACCCTGCGCCCTCAAAAAGCAAACCTGCTGCGCCTCTGCCTAAATATTGTGATAGAGGGAGGAAAAACCCAGAAGAGACCCTAATCCACACCCCACAACCGCGGAGCCCACCTAACGGACCCGAGACAACAAACTATTAGGCCGCCATCCAAGACTCGCAACGCTCTCTCGCCACTATGATTAGAGGAGGAAACCAGGTCGGACATTCCTCCTCAGACACGTTACCTACAAAAAATAAGACATAGGAGTCGGAACGGTAGACAACAGGACTTCAACCCTGGAATGATACGGTACAGCGATCCCCGACACAATTCCCGCCCTTCAAACAGGAACTGCAAGCCAACGAGGAAACAAAATGGACGGACATTGGAGAATAGATCCCGTGTCAGAACCCTCCGCTTCCTGGGTTTCTTCGAGGGCCGATGGGCCCAAACCCTGCACATTCATAGAAAACTGGATGGCTTCCAAAATTTGGCAAAAGGGTCTCTCAACACAATTTGCCATAAGCGCGGCGCACGGTCCCGGCTACGGCCCTTGCCCCGGGGGCACCCCGAGCCTTATGCCCGCTCTTAATCCCAGAGATAGGGAACTGGATCCTCGGTCGGGCCCGGGGGCCAGGGACCAGGGCACACGAAAACTCAACTGTACGCATCTGTTCCTGATATCCTGGATCGCAGAGGCGCCGGGCCACTGTTCAGGGAATTGTGTATTAAAGCCGAAATTGGCAACAAAGGCCTGTCATACTCCATGACCTACCCAGCCCGACTAAGGGGGTGGTGGCGGATGGTAGGTAGATTTTGACTACCCGGCGGACGCAACCGTCATGGCTGAGGATGGAAACCAGTATGGAGCGGCGGAGAACAAACAGTATGTATCCACCTTTCCCTGTAGGGGACTACCACCCCCCTCCACACTAAGGGACGCGTGATGATGATATATCCCCTCCCTGGGTTAAGGCCACTCCGCGACTCTCCCAATTAAAAACGCACCCAACTTTGTATCACTCCACAACTAAGTTGCTTTGAAAAAGCTCTGAAACCTAGAAACGTTCATAAAGATTCTGTGTACGCAGACACTTCGGCCATACCTGCAGTCGTGTTGCATTGAACCTATAGGCCTCAATTGACAATATTTAAGACACTCTGGGCGTGGAGGGAAGGCGTGGGCCAGCTTTGATCTATAAAAAAGGAGCCCAAAACTACACCCAGCTAGAAAAAAAAAATAAACCATTAAGGAGCATAACCATTACTCCCCCCCCTTTTTTTTTTTTTTGTAGAAATGTATATATGTGTTGATTGATTAATTGGCGGTGGATGGGTGGGGGGGGGGGGAGGGGGGAATATTCGAATGCTCAAATTGAATGTAAAATGTCAGAGGGGACTGCTCTACCTGTCTCAAACTTTCACACCAACCACTTCCCTACTCTAATCCTACCCCCCTACCACAGTGCCACCCAGAATAATCTGGGATCGTCATTCCTCTCTGGTGACTGAACCAGGGAGGTGTGTGATCACTAGGATGGAGAGAGGAATATGAAACCAACAAATGCAATATATGAGGGTATAAGGTCAGTTGTGTTGGATAATATATCTATGGCTGTATGTGGTAAACCCCCAACTGAAGCGCAGAGGGCACCCAAGCCCGCTTTGCACTGTCCTGCGCTTATATGCCCTGATGCGGAACCCACGACAGAGACGAGCAGGTCTGACTGGACTTCCCACGGCTACACTTCTACCACGTCCCTTTACTCTGGGGCCATATTTATAAAAGATCGGTATCGTAAAATAACGACGGGTTTTTTACGATAACGACCGTTATTTACCGTATTTACCGGGTAAATAACGGACCGTGGTACGGTTAATAACGGTCGTTATTGGTAAATAACGACCGATTACTTACCGATACACGGTGTATACCGATATCGGTAATAACGACCGGCTATATCGGTAAATACCGTTATTATCGGTAAAAAAACCCGGCGTTATTTTTACAGGATAACGATCGGTATTTTACGATAACGATACCGATCTTTGAGTAAATAGGGCCCTAGGTCTAAACCACAACCAAATAAATCAGAAAACCTATCATACTACAAATGTTGAACCGACGAAAAATGTACTACCGTTTTTGAGTATAAGTGGGGGCTGCAGGGGCCAACACACCGGACTGAACCCGCACCTAGGGACCTTATAACACCCCGGATTAGGCATGAATCCCTTAGCACTGCAAAAGGTACTAACAGTCTCAATAACGGGACAACCCATGAAAAACACCAGATGCCCTTTCACTGTTGGGCCCTTAAGGCTAAGCGTTGAGTGATGGCATTGAATTGAAATTAGTTAATCCCATCTCAGTAACCAGCTGACACCATTTGGCAAACCAAGATTAAGTAAACCATCACTAGAAGAACGAATGATGTGATTGTACGCACCGGCACCCCACTTCGATAGGGAAAACATATCCCGATATTATAAATAGGTTAATCATCTCCCCCCCCCTTTTTTTTTTTCTTCTTTCCCCTTACCTTAGGATACGGAAGTTTGTCCACGTCAACTTGAACAAAGTATATCTATATAGATGGCGCGGAGGACACTGTCTATTTCTCCTCGCCCCGGCAAGAAATGCACATTGTGCACACCATAAAAATACAGCAACGGATGGTGGTTTTCCCCAGTTATCCTTATGTAAACGGACAGCTATGGTTTATATGTCTGTGAGTTCAACACAGTTTATGCCAAACTCCAGGTTGGGGTCTTGGGGGCTTGTTTGTCAATTTTCTCTAATATATCTGTGTGGAAACTGTGAAGCATGCTTTCTTTTTTATGCTCTGTGAAGGTTCATCATTGATCCAGCGCATGGTATATCGTGTGATTCAATTAGATGCAAACTGGACTTGAAATGTAGTTCTGAAGACGTTAGCTAGTCATCCGACTGGCTTTCTCAATTCGAATGCACTTGTACAAGAATCTGTGGGCAATTAGTAACCTTTCTTTTATCTCTTCTTTTCCTTCAAGGGAGAGAGCGTGTCCAGAAACTTAGAACATAACAGTGAAATACAACAACTCTCAAACAGTAGTATCATGAATGTGAGAGGATAAAGACCTAAAAAAGCGCCTCGCAAGTATTCACCCATTAAAATCCCGTCCAAACAAGGACATAATTGCCACAAGAGACACACTCACTAAAGCAAACCTTACACTATGTACGCGACCGTGTGGATCGGTTGGACGCACCACAGCAACCCACTCCTACTACTCTAAAGGCAGACTCGCCATACTACTTAAGTCACAAACAACCCTTCCTAATACTCAATACAGAAGTTACAGTCGGGACAGACGGGGACAGTACCTATAGAGCACTACAACAGCCTATGGCGACCGACACAGTCACGTGTTTATTGGAAGAATCATCAGCATGCCCCCCCCCAGCCGGCCTCACCCTTGAGACCACATTGTAGCGAGTCCCTCTCCCCCATTTGTGTCAAAGTACCCAATGCTCAATTAAACCCCGTCACGTGGAGACTTTAATGCACTGATGTGTCCAAACCATCTGGCCCATTAGGGACTACCACCCGCGGGGATCCGGGGCCTCTCCCCAGCACCCCACTCCACCTAAACAAAATAATAGGAGTTGGGATGAGTCGAGCCTGGAGATTAAATTTACACACACTAAAGAAATACACTTGCAACTCAACAAAACCCATGACTCTCTGGTCAAGAATAGATTATTATTTTCGTTAATAAATAATGCTTAAATCTCAGGGATAGCAATCGCCCATATACCAAGAGGCAATCTAGGATCACTCACCCTCTCCTTCCAACTCTATATATACCAAATCAAACAAACTGCAAAGACCCTGGAAATTCCACCCCTTCTGGCTGACCTATTTCCCCAGAACAAGCATCATTAATTTAACTGAATAACACTCATATATTTCTCAGGATCATGGTTGCAGTGCCCCTGCTACCCATGGGGACGCCTCAAAGCCAGTCCTCAGAGGAACCTTTCAATCCACAAATCTCCCATATCCAAGTGGCAGAACAATACAAGTAAAAGAAAACAAGTAACTCAATCCTACAAGGAAGCTGAAGCTTCATACATACAATCCCCCACCCCACAAACCAAAAATAATGGCCAATTGGACCATCACTATATGATACAACATCTTACCGAAAAGGCACTCTAGGAAACCATTCTTCCACAAAACGAAATATTGGAACAGTGGCCACCAATCATACAAACTGACTGGCAAGGACTGGCCCATGGTCCACAGACCAAAATGGACTAATGCAACTAACGATCCGACCGGGCCTCTAACAAACCACAGCAGATATCTGGCCGTCTAACAAAAATACTACACACTCACTACCAATCACAGCCACAGCCAGGACCAACCCACAATTGATAAATCACCATGTGATACCAGTCCCATCCCCAAAAACTTCTGCATCAGATGCTCTGGCACTTGAGCAGAATCTCCCCTGGAGAAATCCCAAAACAGTCTGAGGGAATGGCTTGCAAAACAAACACACGGGCTGACGGTTTATCCAGCAGAGGTGTACACGTAGTAACTCAGAGCGGATCTTCCATTGTCTTCTTGAAACAATGGACCGGGCCTTTCTGCGATGGCAACCTCCTAATCAATGTATGTAAGACTATGTCACCCTTATCTAAAGTCCGGAAAGGACCCACGGAGTGTGGGTCATCCAGGACCCATCTCACCTCCTAAACCTATAAGACTATAAATTGCGAGCCAGATCTAGCCAATAACTGAAACGAATCATTACAACCATTATCCACCCAGATCAAAACCGGGACTTCATCCTGGGAAATCTACATCCGTAAATATAGGAAACCCTGATTAAACACCCAAATAGACTCACGACAACTCAGGCACAAGAGTATGCTGTCATGATGCGCAGGGGCCGTTTATTCGTGTGGAGTGGGTGTATCTGTGGTCCGTGACTCACATGTTTCGGCTGTCGGCCCCAAAATTCAAAAAAATGGGTCAAATGTTATACGCTGAACCACTAGGCGGCAATCAGAAGTAAATGGGACGACCCTCCCAGCCTATCCTTTGGAGCGAGATGGACACGAGCAGGGATGCCCGTTGTCTCCACTACCTATTTGCCCTAGGCGCTAAAACCTGGATATAAGCTCGCTCCTCTCCGGCACATCAGGGGGACTCAGACTGTGGGGCCCGCCACTTATATGAGCATATGCGGATGATATGATACTGTACTAGCTGACCGAGAACTATCGCTCCAAACCGCACATAATTGATTTCCGAATTCAGCCCCTTCGGGACTATATATAAACTGGGGTAAATCTGCCATTTTTCTATAGACACAACGTAAAATTATCCCCCGTCGTTAAACATTGGTACAGTGTCAACAATTTCAAAGATCTAGGCATCCAGATAACCAAAAACACCACAACTTCTATTCACTTAACTTACAACCATACTTGAGATTGACAAAACTAAGACAGGAATATGGAAAAAAAACTCCCCTCAATCTAATGGCAGGATTACTTTAATTACAAATTATACTGATACCAAAAATATTCTATATATTACTCACAAATAGTCTACTACAATCCCAAACATTCTTCAACAAACTTCAAAGGAATTACTAATTTCTATGGGGCTCAGGAGATCCAGGTCAGGACTTAAGATCCTACAAGACCTAGAATTAGTGCGGCCTCGCTATATGCCAAATTTCTATTATATTATTAGCACGGACAATTAAAATACTAAAACTATGGTGTATCCCCCAGACTACTTGAAGACCCATCCCTATATGAAACTGAGAAAACCATAATGGCCTTACCTACGCCCATCACCGGATATTCCTTGACTCAAGTCGGGAGACATCCCTGCGGAGGAAAACCTTTACATTACCACAGTTTAAAATATGGAAGCAGCCAACAAAATCATAGAGTTGAGAAGACCGCTAGCGCCAACCCCCTGTGGCTACCCCACATACCCATCTCTTAGCCAAACTTAACTGCCAGCCACTTCTGGATAAATAAAGGAGGCTAACACATTGGACCTATAATACAAAAACAAAAATTAATCTCATTCGGAGAACTCTGAAAAAACTATTCCCATCACAAACACAGCCTGGTTTCAGTACCTCCAGCTTCGGTACTCCCTACTGTCCGAACATTTCAGAGCGACACCTACCCTACACAACACATCCAGTAATCAAAATGGGGGGGGCTGTGGGGGGGGGGGGAGGGGGGAGAGGCGCCTGGTTTCTAGAATATATGCTTGCCTGCTTAATCTCCCTAAAGATGGACACCAGACGATCCGAGACGATGGAGGGCATTGGTACCCTCTCTTCTGAGGAGGACTGGGGGGGGACCCTGGCGAAAGCTCACCGTACATGGTCCCCGTTCTGCCCCAAATTAAATTAATACAATTCTTCATAGTACATCAAGGCATATCTTTCACGTACAGACGTGGCCGCATCTCGCCTTCTACTCACCGGAATGCCCCAAATGCCATCAGAACCCCTGCAAATTTTGCCAATCTCTATGGGAGTGTCGAGGATTGCCCGGTTTGGTCCAAGGTTGTAAGCTATCTTACATCTATCCTCCCCTACCCAATTACCCACAAGGACCCCAAAATGCTGCATACATAGGAATTTCAGATACAGACATCTGGAATAAGGTGGAGGGATTTTCATAGGGGGCTGTTCTATGCCAGAAGGGCATTATACTGACGGATGGCCCCCACAGCCCCAAAAACAGAGGAGTGTGGAAAAAATGGATAAACCAAATGCTCCCAATTTAAGAGTTCATCTTATTAAAAGAGGATCATGAACCAAATTTAACAGAGGTGGTTCTGTTTGGAAATAGGAACACCAAAAACCAATCTAAATGCTACCATATCCACATCTCCTCTCTCAAAATTAATTACCCTACAAACAAGGGCACTTCAGAGATTTGAAAAAGTAGATCAACATAGTTCTCAGCGCACTCTCCCTATATAATATGATTCAAGAATATCAATGGATCTACAACACAGAAAGTTTCTCCCCCCTCCTTTTCCATTTTCTCACGTTACCCCTCCCTTATCCACCCGGTTATCTTAAATGTTAGAGGAGTTAAATTTTAAACTCTCACAAAATGAAAATGTCCAGTATTAAAAGCCAAGGAGATGTTACTGGTGGAACAACTGAAAGGACACTAACATGTGAGAATATTATTACTGCTGGTATATAACAATAAAGAAAATGGAAAGTTAAATGTATGTTTATTAATGATCGATATTGTTCTTAAATAAAAACGTTTTAAAAAAAAAAATACCCACTGTTTCAGGAATCCTTCTGTGGAAATCCAGCAATAAAATCAAAAGGTGCTTAAACCACAGGCATTAGTTTTGGGGTGTGCACACTAATGCAGGTTTTAGATGACTGTCCAAAAACGTTTTTTAATTGTTTGTATTCTTTGTAAGATGCATTGGCAAGTAAAGGTGGAATCATTTTTTCAGTACAGGATTTGTTCTTGGTTTCTATTTTTATTTAACACTAAACTACCATTTTGCAGGGGACCTTGTAGCCATAGTTATTTAAAATGGTGTTCATACTTGAGCTGGTGTCATGCATGTTAGATGTTACAGATAAAGAAGACAATAACTATAATTATATTAAAGAAAGTGATTGTGAAGGTTCTATTCATCAGGTCAATGGTATATCTGTTGTATTCAATTAGTTTCAACTGGACTTGAAGTGTAGTTCTTGAGAACTTTCGCTAGTCATCCGACTAGCTTTCTCAATTCAGAAGACTTGTACAAAGAATTGTGCGCAATCTGTAACCCTGGAAAAATCCCAATATAGCATATAACAGCAGAAGTGTTAAGGGGTGATTGGGTCTAGCTGGCTTAAAAGGGTATAGAGTAAGGGTGTCAAAACAGCATTGTAAGTGGCAGACAGTGGTGTCGAACCCCCCCACCTCTCTTTAGGATTGTTCTTTTGTTCCACATAATACATGGCCCTCCTTGACACCTCTCTTGAACATTCAACATTCCTTTGCCAATATGTTAACATTACAATCTCAAAGGTATGTCCTTTACTCTTAAGTTCAGGCTGATACACGGTTGAGTCCTGACCCGAGGAATTGGCCATTTTGTGCTGGGCATACGTTGGAGCAGTTGCTGTCTGGACTTTGCCCATCGAAATACCACCTATTTCAAAAACTAGGGATAAGTTCTAGCAAAAACTACGGATGTGCTATGGGATCTCCAGTTTCACCTATTGTGGCCAAACCTTTAATGAGGAAGGTAGAAAAACAGCGCGCTTAAGGGCATGCACCACACCAACTGGTTCAGATATGTGGATGGACACCTGGGGTAAATCCACCAGAAGGAAGTAGTACAAGCTTTCACAGAAAAACAAATTGTGGTGAGACCAAAACATCAAATGTACAAGGGGAAGAGGTACAAAACAACAAACTGTCTTTCGTGGACTGCGTGGTATGGGAAGTATAAGGAAAAATGGTAAAATGGAGTATAGGTTTACCGAAAACACACACAGATCAGTATTTAATGTTTGACTCCCACCCACACTTTTAGATCCACAAGATGGGTGTCATCACGAACCCTGCAATAACAGAGCTGAGAAAATCTCCACTGCACAGAGGCGAGGTAAAGAAAGAACATCTCAGAGGGAAGCCCTTAAACTTGTGGATATAGTCAGACTGGGCCCATTTGTCAAAAGAGTAGAAGGAAAGACCAAGAAACATGAATACCAACAGTGAAGGGGAGGAAAAGCCAGACAGGAGAAGAGCAAACATGGTCATCCATAGTGAGCAGGGGTCTCGAAGAGAATTAAGAAGAATTTTAAAAAACACACGTATCCTGTCCGCGTAAAACCGAAAACACAGCGGCAGCCAATTGGTACATCCGAAAGAACCCAATCCCAAACACAAGAAAAACGACATCATATACGCATTGCAGGCAGTGAAGAATGAAAAAGAATCTTAGGTTTGTGGGGAGGGAGACCAACAGCAAAACTGCATCAACGTAAGGCCCAGCACAATTCCTCGGGTCAGCCGTGTTGATACCTGCATTAAGGATTAAAGGACATGACCTTTGAAGATTGTATATGTTAACATGATTGGCAAAAGGCGAAACGTCTTCAAGACTAAACATTCAAGCAGTTGGAACTAATTGAATACAACAGATAGATATGAAGAAAGTTATCTGTTAAGTTTGTTTTGACCACACCAAGCAATGAGGGGGCTGTATGATGCAGATTACATTCAATCCTGTGGCAATACGCAGTGATAAACATATATATGGACCCAAAATGACCTCCCATAAAGGGATCGATTGACCAACAGAAAAATATTCTGTTTGATCCCGAGTAACTGGATGCCGATGGAGGCAGTTTCAGGTCATCATGGATGGTCAGTTTTTGGTCCACAATATTAGGCAAATCCCATCAGACTTAACTGATCTAGAATTCTGCGCCAATAAGATATACTGATGACACTACTTTTCCCATTGCTGCTTGTTAAAATCTGGTAGTTGCGAATGACAGAGAATACCTTCCCTGTACTAGCTGAAAAGAGAAAGTTACTGTTCTAAAACCAGGGAATTATTTATAAGACAAAACATATCATATAGGGAAAAGCATTTTTAACCTCATTTTAAAATTATTTTGAACTATATACCATGATTGCAGTAGCGTCCCCTCCTTATTTACTCTCAAAATTAGCCTAATTTGTCTAATTTAGAGCTTTAGGCAAAAAAACATGATGTAGCCACAAACATGATTAAATGAACTATTACTACCTTTCTAAGCAATTACTGAGACACATATTAACAAGAACTTTCAATGCAGCTATTTTAATTATCCTAAAACAACCCCTCACCCCCCTTTTTTTTTTTTGAGAAACAAGGCATACAAAGCAGATAAATGGTAAATTCCCTTTCTTCATGGAATGACAGAGATATTAAGCTAGGGGAAGGGACGGGCTCTTCTGTAAAGAATGATTATTATAGGCTTACATATAAATTCACAGGACCATTTCTGGGCAAAAATGTTTTTAACGTCATGCGCTTCTAGTAGAAGTTAACCCATTTTCCTGAACTATAGCACATTCAACTGTTGTTAACCATAGAATCGGCTTGTCTCAAGCCTCATGCACTGGGAAGCTATAAAACTAAGGGCAAATGAAAATGAGAGGAACACACTTAGTGTAAGAAAAAACCCCCAAATTTTTATTTGTGCTGCAAAAAAAAAAAAAATTCGGGAAGCCTCTCCCGTCCCTCCATTAGGTATGAGCCTATCAAGCACCTGTGCAAAGCAGGCAGAGCTGGTGCAGCCAAAATGGGTTATGTTGATGTGGCAGGGCATTATATCTTTCTAGTAAAGTGTTTATTTTATATGAAAGTGCTATATTTACATACTACTGTCCTGTCAAATCACTAGATTTTGCTGCTGTTTTTTGGTTATTTGTAGCTGTCAATTCAAGAAACAAAACCCCAGAAACATTATTATTTTAACAAGTTTCTTTGCAAAAATATTTTACCACACACGTTATTTTTTTACAAACCTCATTTAGTTACATGGAACACTCGGATATTCCTCAACCGAACACCTGGGGAGATGGCCAAGCCCGCTCGCACCAAGTAAGAAATATCCAGTGCCAGGCATCAGCAACCGCTATCAGCACCCATGTGGTAGTGAAAACAGAAAGTATTGGCAGACATGAGCACTGAGTCTCCTTACCATTCACAACACTCTCAGCAGAGTAGAAACTCTGATTAATGCATTGCGAGGTCTGGATGGTGAAGTTTGTTTGCAAAGCAGCCAGCTCCAATCATACAAACTTCTATATAGAATATAATTTTTTTTGGGGGGGGGGTTTTTTTTTTTTTGTTATTTTTTTTTTGGGAGTTTTTGGTTTTTTTTCCATTTATTTTTCGCAGTCTATGTGGATTGGGTAGTTGATTCACCTGATACATTCTCCCTATGTGTTCTGTGAAAAACTTTGTGTATCCTGATTCCTAATACAGAAAAACAAGCATTGAAGCTAATAGCCCATTGGTAAAACGATATAACTATAAAACATTCCAGATGATGTGTGTAGATATGGAAGACATAGAAGATCAAAAAAGCACTACAGAAAATGGGAAGTTTGTTTTGTGGAAAGGGACTATTGGACATTTGTGTTAATGCTCTGATGCCATTTCTGACAAATGAGAAGGGTGGGGGTGATGCATATCGTGATGAATTAAATGTTGTACAGAGGAAAGTAAAGGACGGGAACCTAAGTAATGCAAATAGCAGTTTAAATAGAAGGATAATACTATCAGATTATCATGGCACATTGGTTTTACATATTTTAACCAATTGCACAGTTGGGTTGCACCATATTATACCCGCATTCATTTGACAGAGTCGTAATGAATCCATGTTAAAGAAGAGTCCATGGCCTTAATAAAGGTTGTAGGTGCCATTCTGGATCATACCTTCACCAGAGGGAAGAAAGCTTTCCATGCAGTAAATGTGACTTGGAGGCGAGGATATCAGGACTACATATAAAACAATTATTGAAATGCATTTTACATATTTACCAGAGATTTTTTCAAAGATTTATGCTGGCCCATATACTTCCAAGTTCCAACAAGTCTTTCCGAACCAACCATTCACTCGACTCCCGAACCAATCATTTGTTATTTGATATTATGGTTAATAAAATAAGCAGTCCATGCCATAAAAAATGTGGATTCTACCCAAGAATGGGGTGAAGGGAGATGAGATTTTCACTTTAAGAACAAGAGTTTACATAAGTATAGAATTGAACTCCTTAAAAGGGAATCTATACTGCAGAAAATAGGTTATTTTAATTGACCATAAACTGGAAATATATCTTCTCCAACACACCACTGATATTTATAATTTTTTGTTGATCTGGCCCCCAAATTTCGTTAGATATCCCACATCTACAACTAATTATATTTCAGGTCAATCAACAATCAATCCTTAGTCTCAAAAACTAGCTTATTCTGTGAGTAGTTTCGTAGCTGGAATGGTGACAGAGTTTTGAAAACACTTTGGGAATGCTATATGCTGTGTGGCAGGCTTGAAAGTTGGTTGGGGAAAAAAAGTTCAGGGTTGGATGGAAGTGGTATGCGTTGAAAGAGGGAGGGAGGTAGGATAATGCTCCTAAACAAAACTGTGTGCTGGATGAAGGCATGCAGCAAGCCACACTCAAAATGCAGAGTAAGTGCGACTTACATTATTCATTATAGATTAAGATAAGGCAAAAGTCATTTTTTCGTATAGTGTCCCTTTAATTTAAAGGCTTGTTACTTTGATAAAAAAATGCATTTGAGCCATACTTCCCATGCTCCATCCAGTTGCCTTACTTTGAGAGGCACTTGGATCAGACATTCTAACAACTAAACAAAATCGTCATAAAACGGTTATATCCAGCAATGTAGGGTCTATAATACGGAAGGGTTTCATCCACAAAGCTTAATGCCATAGGTGTTATAACTAGCTTGTTGTAAGTACTGAGATATATACACATGTTCGATGCCATGCATTATGATTGTGTGCCCCCATGCCTTTTTCCAAGCACAGCCTTTTTGTGCATGCAAAACATGTATTTTTAACCTGGTTAACAGCTTAGGGTTACCCTGCACGTAAGTTACACACAAAAAAACGATTAAAAGTGTGTAAACAAACAAAGCATTCAATGCACAGGAAGCCATTTGTCAGGACAAGATATATTATTCTTTCCACAAGAATACCTTTGTCTATTCCAGCTATCCTTTGATAAGCTTACCTTTGTTGTTCTGCGAGTGCTGTGCTATGTGGAGGACCCCCTGCCACCAGCTGAACCCAAGTGAGGAACCACATCGGTTACTTTTCCTACCGGCTTAGTAGAGCTGCTGCCGCTTCTTGTGCCCCTCTCAGGAATACTGTAAAATTGATCTCAGTAATGAACCAGACAGCAGGGATCTGTAATACAAACATTGAGGAAATCACATCAACACAAATGCAATGTATAAGAGGAATCATACTAAAACATTTTCAAAATAATAAGCGAACCTTTTCTGAAACTTGGTAATTTGATTTGGTGTTATAAAACAAACGTTATTTGTTGCTGTAAATAGGCCCGTGACAGTCATAGAGGATTTCAATGTTTTTTTTTCCATACAACGGCCATTCCCACATCCCCATCTAATAAAGTTGGCTTGAAGAGATGCCTTTGTTTTAAAATGAAGGTCGCCTTTCATGAGGTTATAAAAATTCTTCCAAATAATACACTCATTCTTACCACATCTCACTAGCAAAGTATGAAGATTCCCTTGAATGTATCGAACAAAAGCCTTTAGCTTCTCCAGGTCTTGATCCTCTCTTGAAATAACATCCAACAGGTACCCTGTCACAAGGAATAACACTGTGTAAATGAGGTATGCACAGAACTATGTATATTTTAAACATGCTGATCTCTACTTCATTGAAGCAAACAAAAAGGAGTCTCATTAAAAAAGCATTGCAACAGCAGCAAGAAGTCAAAATCCAAGATTTAGGTGTTACAGGTGTGATAAAGTCACATTCTATAAGGGTTAATTTCAATATTCCAGTGTATATTTAAATGCTTCTGATGACATTCTAGATATTGTATGTATGCATGTATACTTATAGGCGTATTGGGGAATCACATGCAAGAAGATTAAAAACAAGTATAAATGTAAAAAGAAAAAAAAGAGACAAACACAAAGGGCTTAAGACAAAATGAAAGTGGTCCACGTCCAGTTAAAGGCAATCTTAGGTAAGCGTTGTGAACATACAGCACACAGACTCATATAGGTTACTGTACTGGTGCTCTACAAAGTGATTTGTGGAAGACAGAAACTTCAAGGGTTTGATGTTAGTTTGATTTCACTTCCCTTTCTGAAGAAGAGATTTTCACAATCCCTGACCCCACCAACCAGCACCACCTAAGGACCAAATAGCTTTGTGAAGAGACTATACTTTTGGAGACTGCTCGGAAAGCCAAAACAGTACAATAGATGGACACTAGGGCTTCCAGAAAAAAAGCTCAGGTACTGAAAGTAAGATGCTAATGAGATGGACGGTAAAAGCGATCTCAGCTCAGTCTTCACTCGAACTCAGTACTAATAGTGCCTGATCCACCCCTGATGTTTTTGCCTCCCATCACCCCAAAACCGTCCCAAAGTACCATCACACCCCTTTTATCTTTCTAATTTTGTCCTGTGTAATCGTATAAGCCACTTGCGATTTCAGGTGGAAGTCTTGTTGGCAGAAATCCAAATTTATCATGGTGAATCTCAAAAAAAAAAAAGAAGCTTAATTTTAATATTAATCACTTGACTACAATTCAATATTTAAATATATTATGATTTTAATATTAAAACTTCAGACAGCCTGACATAAGAAATCATCAGGTACTAAATTCACAGCTTTCCTGCGCTGTTAGCGTGTTATTGGAGCACCCTTGCGTCTGTTTAATTTTTTATTATGTCTGCAGTTATCTTTTATCTAGGTAGAGAACATCCCTATTTTTATCACATGCTAGTCACTTGGGGGAAGAACGAAGAGTTTTTGATACGAGCATTTAATAGAAGTATCAGACATTTTTATACACCCAGTGAGAAAAAACAATACTACATTTACATTGTCTTTGAACTCAGATCACAATATTAGTCTATTATTAATTAGTTATCTGTGTAAGTCTGTGTACAGCTTTAAGTCTGTGCAAAGCTTTAAAAACGGTTATGAATTCAGTACCAGTAAATCAGTAAATAAGTAGGAGAAACTGACCATAATTACTTTATTTTCCCAACACCTAAGGTTAACCAGGATTAACCCTTTGTAGTTTTTAACCACAATGCAGTTGCTTGCAGAGAGCAGACAGCATGCCCATATGGCATCAGCTCGCTCTCTTTCTGCATTGCGCAGGTAAAAACTATCAGTGATTTGCTTTTTTTAAAATTACAGGTAATGGGGTTGGAACAGTGATGCCAAAAGGTTATGGCAGCTGAAGTGGAACATTTCTATAATAATCGTGACATGGCTGATTATTATAAGAAAATATTCGACTGCTGCTCCCAATTATGTGGAGCCTCTTATTTAATATATGATTTGATTGAAAGCATGAAATGTAAGGTGGTTAATAATAGGGTACAGATCAACAAAAAAAATGGTACAGTGCTAGATTCCAGTAATGGACAATTTAAAAATATACTTTTTCCGGTATAGATGCCCTTTAAAGGGATACCACCACCCCAAAAGCTACATATTTTCCGTTGTGCTCCAACCCTAAACCGCCAGGTTTATAACTAAAAAAAGTGCACAAAAACGAACTTACCCACTTTTTCCCTCTGCCTTATTGCTACTTTTGGAAGTGGAGTAAGTAGCAATAGGGGCCAAAGCACACCGTCTGTGATTGCCTGACGCGGCTGCTGGATATTAAGAAAGCCTGGCGGTTGTTAGGGTGAAGGTCCCCTAAACTACAGAAAAGGATTATATTTATTTGCAGTTATGCAAAGACGAGGGATCTGGAGGAGGGAGGGTTCCATTGTGCATGCCAGAGTCCTCATGGAGGACAAGGAAGGGGCCAGATACTGCATTCACACAGGAAGGCTCCTACCCTTTAGTTTCCTGGACTTTCTTTAAATAGGCAATGCAGGACAACCATAAGGAGAGTGGAGAAAAGTAAGGATTTTTAACACTACACTGTGGGGCAAGCTTTTTGGGGTGACATGCCCTTTTAAACCCTACCGAGCAAAATGTGCACTGTTTTGAAAGCGTAATCAAGGCTGATTACTTCTTGATTAAATTCCCTGTGTTAAGGTTACAGACATAACCAGTACTGATTACCTCTCTCTGACCAACACACAATTTTAAAAATAAAAGTCTTTAAATAAAACAAAAGAGCACGGCCACACCGCGCCGCAAACGCAATCACACACAGAATTGCATGGCGATTATGTGCGATTTCATGAGTTTGCGCATGCGTTTTCTTGATTAGGTATAGCAAACCGCATGCGATCGCGATTAAAAATGCGGAACGCTCGCAATGCACCCGAAAATGCGCGTTGTTCTGTGCATTGCAGCATTTTCAATGATCTGAAAAACAGGCAAGCTCAAACGCAGCGACAAACGCACAAAAAAAGCAGCAGTGTGGCCTAGCCCTAAAAGAGCAATAATAATAAATATAGAATGTACACATTAACTCAGCCATGTGCTGCCTTTCAATATGCAGCCTTTAAACCCAAATATAAAGTTTATCTTAATCTTCGCCTTATGGTTACTTATTATAGGACAACAATAGTGTCTGGAAAACCCCCCCCTTTCTGAAACTACTCAGTGTAGGAAGATGCTTCTCTGCAGAGTTAGAGCTAAAACCAGGGGGGACGATTTATTCATACCTCCTCACCTTTTGTTTTTTTTCTAGGCAATGAAAAGAATAGGATCAGGGCTCTTGCAAAAGGAGTATAGCTTGCCTTTGTGTCCTCTCAGATCGGATGATTGGTTAAACCCAGCAGGGGAGGATGGCCTAGTAGGCTGAGGGGAAAATGCACACGGGCTGGTCTCATGAAAAATTGGGCTTGCCACAGAAGCTATAGTAAGTTATGTGCTTGAAAAGGCATTATTGCACCAACGGGCCTTTTTTTCTTAGCTCTAACATGGGACCAAAGAACAGAAACTCGCATCCTCCTTCAGATCATTTACCAGTCAGCCCTCAAATTTAGTTAGCAGTGTAGGTCAAGCCCTTCAGTTAATGTAGCCAATGTCATTAGCCCTTCGTTAATTAGCAATGTCATTAGCCCTCCAGTTCATTAACGGGTTAGTCAGCGTTTATTTGAATTAGCCAATGTCATTGCCTTCAGTTCTGAGCAAGCAAGTGTTAGCACCCCCCCCAGTTTTATTTTAGTGTTTTCCAGCCCTCATTTCATTAGCGCGGTATTAGTCATCCCCCAGTTCATTAGTCGGTTATAGTCTCCCTTCCAGTTTCATTAGCGGGTATTAGTCAGCCTCCAGTCATTAGCCGGTATATTAGTATTAGTCAGCCTCCAAGTTCGATAGACGTTGAGGTATTAGTCAGCCCTCAGTCATAGCCGGTATTAGTCAGCCCTCCCAGTTCATTAGCAGTGTTCGTCAGCCCTTCAGTTAATTGAGCCCATGTTCATAGCATTCAGTCTTTAGCACTGTTAGTCACCCCCCCCCTCCCCCAGTTTATTATTTAGTGTTTTCCAGCACCTCCAGTTCATTAGCCGGTAAATTAGTCACCTCCAGTCCATAGCCTGGTATTAGTCAGCCCTCTTCTATCGGTTAGCCGGTATTAGTCATACCCCAGTTCATTAGTCGGTATTGAGTCAGTCTTCTCAGTGTCATTTAGCCGGTATTTAGTCAGCCCTCCAGTTCATTAGCCAGTATTAGTCAGCCCTCCATCCAGTTATTAGCCGGTATTAGTCAACGCCTCCAGTTCATTAGTCTGTATTATTCATCCTCCCGTTCTTAGCCAGTATTATTCATCCCTCCAGTTCATTAGCCAGTATAGTCATCCCTCCAGTTCATATAGAGCAGTTTAGGCGTGTATTATCACCCTCCAGTTCATGTAGCCGGTATTATCATCCCTCTTCATTAGCGGGTATTATTCAGTCCCCAGTTCTTAGCCGTATTAGTTCAGCCCTCCCATTCATAAGCAGTGTTGTCAGCCCTTAAGTTAATTAGCCAATGTCATTAGCCTTCAGTTCTTTAGCCAGTGTTAGTCACCCCCCCCCAGTTTATTATTTAGTGTTTGCCAGCCCTCCAGTTCATTAGCGGGTATTAGTCACCCCTCCAAGTTCATTAGCTGGTATTAGTCACCCTCCAGTTCATTAGCTGGTATTAGTCACCCTCCAGTTCATTAGCTGGTATTAGTCAGCCCTCCAGTTCATTAGCGTATTAGTCACCCTCCAGTTCTTAATCGGTATTAGTCAGTCTTCCAGTTCATTAGCCGGTATAGTCAGCCCTCCAGTTTCATTAGCCAATTATTCCAGCCCTCCAGTTTATTAGCCGGTATTAGTCACCCTCCAGTTCATTAGTCTGTATTAGTCATCCTCCAGTTCATTAGCCAGTATTAGTCATCCCTCCAGTTCATTAGCGGGTATTAGTCCGCACTCCAGTTCATTAGCCGGTATTAGTCCATCCCTCCAGTTCATTAGCGGGTATTAGTCAGCCCTCCATTCATTGCCAATTAGCCGCCCTCCAGTTCATTAGCAGTGTAGTCAGCCCTTAAGTTAATTAGCCAATGTCATTAGCCCTTCAGTTCTTTAGCCAGTGTTAGTCACCCCCCAGTTTATTATTTAGTGTTTGCCAGCCCTCCAGTTCATTACCGTTTAGTCAGCCCTCCAGTTCATTAGCCGGTATTAGTCACCCTCCAGTTCATTAGCCGGTATTAGTCAGCCCTCCAGTTTCATTAGTCGGTATTAGTCAGTCTTTCCAGTTCATTAGCCGTATTAGTCAGCCCTCCACGTTCATTAGCCAGTAGTCAGTCCCTCTAGTTTATTACCCGGATTAGTCAACCCTCCAGTTCATTAGTCTGTATTAGTCATCCCTCCAGTTCTAGCCGTATTAGTCACCCTCCAGTTCATTAGCGTATTAGTCAGCCCTCCAGTTCATTAGCGGGTATTAGTCAGCCCTCCAGTTCATTAGCCGGTATTAGTCAGCCCCCCCCCATTTTCCCTCCATTCCAAAAGGCAGAGTTATTCGAGTACCATAGTAACACTTAACCTTTAACCTCACTTTTTGTTCATGTCTTTATTAGAGCTGTCAGATTCATAATAAAGCACTACGGAATCAGAATGAATTACCGATATTTATTATGCAGGGCTATTAATTAAATTACTATTCCTCTAATCAACCCACATCAGTGTCACATAGCATAGGGCAGGACTGGCAGCCTGCTAAACTGGAGTACAGCTCTGCACGAGTTAGAAGCTAAAACCCAGGGGGTACGATTTAGTCATTTACCTCCTCACCTGTTTTTTTCTAGGGTTGAAAGAATAGGATCAGGGCTGAAAGAGTATAGCTTGCCTTTGTCTCCCTCTCAGATCGGATGATTTGTTAACCCAGCAGGGGAGGACTGGCCTAGTAGGCTGAGGGAAAATGCCCCCAGGGCTGGTCTCCAATGAAAAATTTGGGCCTGCCACAGAAGCTATTAGTAAGTTATGTGCTTGAAAGGCATATTGCACGCCTCTAGCTCTAACATGGGCAAGAACAGAAAACTCCTCCTCCTTCACGATCATTTACCAGTCAGCCCTCTAGTTCGTAGCAGTGTTAGTCAGCCCTTCAGTTAATTAGCCATTCATTAGCCCTCCAGTTCATTAGCAGTGTTAGTCAGCCTTCAGTTAATTAGCCAATGTCATTATGCCCTTCAGTTAATTGCCAATGTCATTAGCCCCTCCAGTATTAGCAGTGTAGTCACCCTTTAGTTAATTACAATGTCATTAGCCCTTCGGTTCTTTCCAGTGTTAGTCACCCCCCCCCCATTTTATTATTTAGTGTTTGCCAGCCCTCCAGTTCATTAGCCGGTATTAGTCAGCCCTCCAGTTCGTTAGCCGTATTAGTCATCCCTCCAGTTCATTAGCGGGTATTAAGTCAGCCCCATTTCATTAGCCGGTATTAGTCAGCCCTCCAGTTCATTAGCGGGTATTAGTCAGCCCTCCATTCATATAGCCGTATTGAGTGCCCTCCAGTTCATTGCAGTTTAGTCAGCCCTTCAGTTAATTAGCCAATGTCATTAGCCCTTCAGTTCTTTAGCCAGTGTTAGTCCCCCCCCCCCAGTTTATTATTTAGTGTTTGCCAGCCCTCCAGTTCATTAGCCGTGTATTAGTCAGCCCTCCAGTTCATTAGCCGGTATTAGTCAGCCCTCCAGTTCATTAGCTGTATTAGTCAGCCCCCAGTTCATTAGCCGTATTAGTCAGCCCTCCAGTTCATTAGTCGTATTAGTCAGTCTTCCAGTTCATTAGCCGGTATTAGTCAGCCCTCCAGTTCATTAGCCAGTATTAGTCAGCCCTCCAGTTTATTAGCCGGTTACCCTCCAGTTATTAGTCTGTATTAGTCCATCCCTCCAGTTCATTAGCCAGTATTAGTCATCCCCTCCAGTTCATTAGCAGGTATTAGTCAGCACTCTCCAGTTCATTAGCCGTATTAGTCATCCTCCCTCCAGTTCATTAGCGGGTATTAGTCAGCCCTCCAGTTCATTAGCCGTATAGTCAGCCCTCAGTTCATTAGCAGTGTTAGTCAGACCTTAGTTAATTAGCCAATGTCATTGCCCTTCAGTTCTTTAGCCAGTGTTAGTCACCCCCCCCCAGTTTTTATTTAGTGTTTGCCAGCCCTCCAGTTCATTAGCCGGTAATTAGTTTAGCCCTCCAGTTCATTAGCGTATTAGTCAGTCCCTCCAGTTCATTAGCTGGTATTAGTCAGCCCTCCATGTTCATTAGCCGGTATTAGTCGCCCTCCATTCATTAGCCTGTATTAGTCAGTCTTTCAGTTCATTAGCCGGTATTAGTCAGCCCTCCAGTTCATTAACCAGTATTAGTCAGCCCTCCATTTATTAGCCGTATTAGTTAACCCTCCATTAACTTAGTCCTGTATTAGTCATCCCTCCAGTTCATTAGCCAGTATTAGTCATCCCTCCAGTTTTCATTAGCGGGTATTATCAGCACTCCATTTTATTGCCGATTAGTCATCCCTCCAGTTCATTAGCGGTATTGTCAGCACTCCAGTTCATTAGCCGGTATTAGTCAGCCCTCCAGTCATTAGCAGTGTTAGTCAGACCTTAAGTTAATTACCAAGGTCATTTGCCCTTCATTCTTTAGGCCATGTTTAGTCACCCCCCCCAGTTTATTATTTTGTGTTTGCCACCCTCCAGTTCATTAGTCGGTATTAGTCAGTCTTCCAGTTCATTAGCCGTATTAGTCAGCCCTCCAGTTCATTAGCGGTATTAGTCACCCTCCAGTTTATTATCCGTATTGTCACGTCAGTTATTCCGTATTAGTCAACCCTCCAGTTCATTAGTCTGTATTAGTCATGCCCTCCTGTTCATTACCAGCATTAGTCCCCTCCAGTTTTAGCGGTATTAGTCATCCCTCCATTCATTAGCTGGTATTAGTCATCCCTCAGTTCATTAGCGGCTATTAGTCATCCCTCCAGTTCATTAGCCGGTATTAGTCATCCCTCCAGTTCATTAGCGGGTATTAGTCAGCCTATAAGTTCATTAGCCGTATTAGTCACACCCCCCCCCCATTTTCCCATTCCAAAGGCAGTTATTCGAGTACCATAGTAACATTACCCCATACCGGTATTATCAGCCCCCAGTTCATTAGCTGGTATTAGTCAGCCCCAGTTTACCGTATAGCTCACTAGTTTAGCCGTATTGTCAACCCTCCAGTTCATTAGTCTGTATTAGTCTCCCTCCTGTTCATTAGCCAGCATTAGTCACCCTCCAGTTCATTACGGTATTAGTCATCCCTCCAGTTCATTAGCGGGATTAGTCATCCCTCTAGTTCTAGCGGCTATTATCATCCCTCAGTTCATTAGCCGGTATAGTCATCCCTCCAGTTCATTAGCGGTATTAGTCCCCTAAGTTCATTAGCCGGTATTAGTCACCCCCCCCCCCCCCATTTTCCCATTCCAAAAGGCAGAGTTATTCGAGTATCCATAGTAACACTTACCACTTTAACCTCACTTTTTTTATGTCTTTATTAGAGCTGTCAGATTCATAATAAAGCACTGACTGTGATCAGAATTAATTACAGGATATTTATTATGTCAGGGCTATTAATTAAATGTACTATTCCTCTAATCAACCCACATACAGTGTCCCTAGCATAGGGCAGGACTGGCAGCCTGCTAAACTGGAGTACAGCTCTCACGAGTCACCTGAGCATCAGTCCATCGGTGTGAGAGCGGACTTAACAAGGAAGTGGGAGCAGTGCTAAGAACAAGTTCGAAGAGAGATCGATTTTGTTTACTGCGGGTCTTTATGGGATCGGGTGTTTAACAAGGATCTACATTCCATAAGGTTAAACTGAAATTTGCCTGCAGATTGATACTATGGATAGACATTGACATAGCAACATTTGTTCTAGTTGCTTACTCCTTTACAGCCAGGTGATATGGCTGGTCATGGTATGTTATATCTACTAGAATGTTGGGTAATTGTTAAAGGGGAAGTTCAATGCAATACAATAAGCTTTTCAAAAAAAATAGCAGTATTTTTTTCATCCCAATGACGCTTAATCTGCCATTCATCATTTTGTTCCTGTGTATAAATAAATGCAACCAAAATACTGACTTCCTGTTTGCAGGACCCTTAGTAGAGACCGTATGGTCTTGCCCTTGACCACACATCACTTGGGTTGATTTAGTTCTCAGTAGAGATCTGAGTCATCTTTGACCCATCCAACAGTCAATCAGTAGAATCTGTTAGAACATTCCAAGGAAGTGGTGCATCCTGGGAAGAAGAAGGACCATTCTGTCAACAGCAGGGAACAGCAAAGGGTATTAAATCAACGATTTTTCAAAATGTAGATGTAGAATAACTAAGAAGGCATTACACACAAACTAACAAACAAATATTGATAATTTCCACTGAACTGTCCTCCTTTAAGACACTGTCCCTGTAATGTAATTAGATGACAGGACAGCATCCCAATGGTACTAAAATATGGGGCCTTTGACATTAAATTGAATGCTATGGTCTCTGATTTAGACCATTGGAGGAGAACTAGTCTCACACCCTCCATACACCCATGGATTGTTTCCAGGGTGGGGACCTAAACCTCTTGGTCCTCACCCCTGGTTCAGTAAGCAGCATATAGTTTAAAAAATATTGGCGACAGGGAGTACACACCGCACATTGATGCGAAAGTTACCAATGACAACGTCATTTGACAGACTAATGTTTCTTTTCATTTGAAAAGAGAGAAAAAAGAAAGAGCATTAAATTCTGTTAATTTCCAGGATGAATCGGGAAACACTTGTATCACAATACCAGGACGGGATTGTCACATTCTTGTGGGGTGGAATTATCGCTCCTTGCAAAAAAACAGACATACTGATGGATCAATTGCTGCAAGAGCCCAATTTACACGGTACAATTCAAGTGATGCCTTTTCTTTGATTACAAGTGGCCTAAGAGAAAAAGGGATTTGCTTTCCGCCTACAGCATCTGGCTGATGCTTTTCTTTACTTGAACAAGCAAGTCTACATCTTTATTTAATGCCCTGAGGAAAGAGTTTTTGTACCAAAATGTAAGTTTTTTTGATTTTTGTTGATAGCCAAAAGAAAAAAGGACCTCAGATACACCAGAAATAGCACATTTTGTATAAAAAATGGTTGTTCTCTTTCCAGATTTGATTCTATGGCCTTAATGTTTTGTGATGCAAGAGCAGGAAAATTGTGGATTCAAATGACTCCAATGTTTGCAGTCCAGTAACGTTTTTTTTTTAAAAATATGAATGGTTACTTTTTATTACCACTTTACTGCCATTGTGTGTCAGGTTATTAAGGCAGTTCTAGATTGGCTTGTGAGTCTTGTAAAAAGTAGTGTCGGGGAAAAAATTGATCTGACAGTTACGAGTAAATCGAACAGTAAGGTTTGCTGTCTGATAACTCTTAGTCATGGACAGTCATTCAACGCATTTTTTGTGTTTCTAATAATAGCAGCCTCATTGCTATACTCCTTGTCAGGTACGACTGCCACAAGATCAGTTACAGCATTTTTCAATTCCATATAATTATAGGGGGGTTTTTTTCTTAAATATCTTAACGACCAATGGTACAAACGTGTTTTCGTTGTTAATTCTACCATATAGTTTATGTAGAATGCATTTTTTCCAACGACATTCTCACGGTTATATGTTCATGTTCTGGAAGCTGCCTTTCCAAAGGATGCAATTATCCGAGTTGGCTTCGAAAGTTGGGGTTATACGGAAGAAAAGGACAAAGTTTCTGTCTATGCCGTAGTTCAACCCCCGGCAAGAACCTTCCTTTAGTTGCCTTGCTTTCTGGCTGAAGACTAGAGTTTGTATCTTATCAATATCCTTCAAGTGGCAGGGCCTGCAATGTGTCAGGAATGGATCCTCATCGCGGCTAGAGACCCTGCTCCCAGACTTATGCTGTGTGTTGAAGACTACGAAATGGTCAACATCACCTATTGGTCCTGTTCCGGGGGTGTCAACGATATGCAACATGTCAAAGAGGCTTTAATAAGAGTGAATGAGCGTTTCGGTAATACAACATACAACATTTCTTAACCATGTGCCAACCTTATGACAAACTGGTAAGGATCCAACGCAAAGAAAAGGATGATTGTAACCTAGGGAATGCCCTATCAGTAGCTTGGACACCAAATCATTGGTGCAATCTGGACGTCAAAATAGAAATTAACTTGCATGAATGTGTATTTTGGATCTCTCCTTGCAGTTTAGATGTTCATAATGTCGCACATGCAGCAGTGCAGTTCTAGTGCCCGCATAATTGTGGTGTGCAGAGTGAAATTAGTGTTTGCCAGCCCTCCAGTTCATTAGCCGGTATTAGTCAGCCCTCCAGTTCATTAGCCGGTCTTAGTCAGCCCTCCAGTTCATTAGCCGGTATTAGTCAGCCCTCCAGTTCATTAGTCGGTATTAGTCAGTCTTCCAGTTCATTAGCCGGTATTAGTCAGCCCTCCAGTTCATTAGCCAGTATTAGTCAGCCCTCTAGTTTATAAGCCGGTATTAGTCAACCCTCCAGTTCATTAGTCTGTATTAGTCATCCCTCCAGTTCATTAGCCAGTATTAGTCATCCCTCCAGTTCATTAGCCGGTATTAGTCAGCCCTCCAGTTCATTAGCGGGTATTAGTCAGCCCTCCAGTTCATTAGCCGGTATTAGTCAGCCCCCCCCATTTTCCCATTCCAAAAGGCAGAGTCATTCGAGTACCATAGTAACACTTAACCTTTAACCTCACTTTTTGTTCATGTCTTTATTAGAGCTGTCAGATTCATAATAAAGCACTGACTGGATCAGAATGAATTACCGGATATTTATTATGCAGGGCTATTAATTAAATTACTATTCCTCTAATCAACCCACATACAGTGTCACATAGCATAGGGCAGGACTGGCAGCCTGCTAAACTGGAGTACAGCTCTGCACGAGTTAGAAGCTAAACCCAGGGGGTACGATTTAGTCATTTACCTCCTCACCTGTTTTTTTTCTAGGGCTGAAAGAATAAGATCAGGGCTGAAAAGAGTATAGCTTGCCTTTGTGTCCCTCTCAGATCGGATGATTTGTTAACCCAGCAGGGGAGGACTGGCCTAGTAGGCTGAGGGGAAAATGCCCCCAGGGCTGGTCTCCAATGAAAAATTTGGGCTGCCACAGAAGCTATTAGTAAGTTATGTGCTTGAAAGGCATATTGCACACCTCTAGCTCTAACATGGGCAAGAAACAGAAAACTCCTCTTCCTTCAGATCATTTACCAGTCAGCCCTCTAGTTCGTTAGCAGTGTTAGTCAGCCCTTCAGTTAATTAGCCAATGTCATTAGCCCTCCAGTTCATTAGCAGTGTTAGTCAGCCCTTCAGTTAATTAGCCAATGTCATTAGCCCTTCAGTTAATTAGCCAATGTCATTAGCCCTCCAGTTCATTAGCAGTGTTAGTCAGCCCTTTAGTTAATTACAGATATATATCACATGTTCAGATGCATGATTATATTTGTGTGCCCCCACTGCCTTTTCCAGCAGCTTTTTGTGTGCAAACTATTTTATATTTTAACCTGTTAACAGCTTAGGTTTACCTGCACAGTAAGTCACACAAAAAAAACGATAAAATGGTGTGAAACAAACAAAGCATTTCAATGCACAGTGAAGCCATGTCAGGACAAGATCTATATTTCTTTCACAAGACATACCTTTGTCTCATCCAGCTATCCTATGATAAGCTTACCTTTTGTAGTTCCTGCAGTGACTGTGTATGTGGAGGACCCCCCTGCCACCAGCTGAACCCAAGTGAGGACACCACATCGGTTACTTTTCCTACCCGGCTTAGTAGAGCTGCTGCCGCTTCTTGTGCCCCCTCCTCAGAACCTGTATAATTGATCTCAGTTAATGAAACCAGACAGCAGGGATATGTCATACAAACAGTGAGAAATCACATCATACACAAATGAATGATATAAGAGGAATCCTACTAAAAACACTTTTCAACTATAATAAAGCTGAACCTTTTCTGAACTTGGTACTTGATTTTGTGTGTTATAAAACAAACTATTTTATTGTGTGCATGTAAATGGCCGTACAGTCATAGAGGATTTCAATTGTTTTTTTTTCCATACAACTGCCATTCCCACCATCCCCATCTAATAAAGTTGGCTTGAGAGAAAGATGCATTTGTTTAAATTGCAAAGGTCGCCTTTCACTGCAGGTATACAAAATCTTCCAATAATACACTCATTCTTACCCACATCTCCTAGCAAAGTATGAAGATTCCCTCTGAATGTATCAGATACAAAAGCCTTTAGCTTCTCCAGTCTTGATTCATCTCTTGAAATAACAGCCACCAGGTACCCTGTCACAAGAATAACACTGTGTAAATGAGGATATGCACAAGACTATGTATTTTTAAACACTGCTGATCTCTCTTCATGAAGCAAACAAACTAGGAGTCTCATTAAAAGTCATTTCAACCAGCAGCAAGAAACTATCCAAGATTTTAGGTTTTACAGGTGATTAACCAGTCACATTCTATAAGGGTTAAAATATTCCAGTTTATTAAATGCTCTGATGCCCTCTAGATATTTGTATGTATGCATGTATACTTTATAGTGCTACTTGGAATCACAATGCAAGAAGATTAAAAACAAGTAATAAATGTATAAAAAGAAAAAAAGAGACAACACAAAAGTGCTTAAGACAAATGAAAAGTGGTCCACGTCCAGTAAAGCTTACAATCTAGGTAAGCGTGTGACATACAGCACACAGACTCATATAGAGTACTGTACTGGTGCTCTACAAATGTGTATTTGTGGACAGACAGAACTTCAGGTGTTTTGATGTTAGTTTTATTTCCCTTACCTTTCTGAAGAAGAGATTTCACAATCCCTGACCCCACAACACCAGCACCACCAAGGACCAAAATAAGCCTTTGTGAAGATGACATACTTTTGGAGACTTGCTCGGAAAGCCAAACAGTACAATAAGATGACAATGGCTTCCAGAAAAAAGCTCAGGGTACTGAAAGTAAGATGCTACTGAGATGACGTAAAAGGATCTCAGCTCAGCTTCACTCGAACTCAGTACTAATAGTGCCTGATCCCACCCCTGATGTTTTATGCCTCCCACTGCCTACCCCAAACCGTCCCAAAGTACCATCCACCCCTTTTATCTTTCTAATTTTTGTCCTGTGTACTCGTATAAGCCACTTGCGATTTCAGGTGGAAGTCTCTGTTGGCAGAATCCAAATTTTATCATGGTGAATCTCAAAAAAAAAAAAGAAGCTTAATTTTAATATTCAATCACTTGACTACAATTCAATATTTAAATATATTATAGATTTTAATATTAAAACTTCAGACAGCCTGACATAAGAAATCATCATTTACTAAATTCACAGCTTTCCTTGCGCTGTTAGCTGTTATTGAGCACCCTCTGCTGTCTGTTTAATTTTTTATTATGTCTGCAGTTCATCTTTTATCTAGTAGGAGATACATCCCTATTTTTATCACATGCTTAGTCACTTGGGGGAAGAGACGAAGAGTTTTTGATACGAGCATTTAAATAGAAGTATCAGACATTTTATACACCAGTAGAAAAACAATACTACTATTTACATTGTCTTTGAACTCAGATCACAATATTTAGTTATTATTAATTATTATCTGTGTAAGTCTGTGTACAGCTTAAGTCTGTGCACAGCTTTAAAAACGGTTATGAATTCAGTACCAGTAAATCAGTAAATAAGTAGGAGAAACTGACCATAATTTACTTTATTTTCCCAACCTCAGGTTAACCAGGATTAACCCTTTGTAGTTTTTAACCACAATGCAGTCTGCTTGCAGAGAGCAGACAGCATGCCCATATGGCATCAGCTCGCTCTCTTTCTGCATTGCGCAGGTAAAAACTATCAGTGATTTGCTTTTAAAATTACAGTAATGGGGTTGGAACAGTGGATGGCCAAAAGGTTATGGCAGCTGAAGTGGAACATTTTCTTATAATAATCAGTGACATGGCTGATTATTATAAGAAAATATTCGACTGCTGCTCCCAATATTATGTGAGCCTCTTATTATAATAATATGATTTGATTGAAAGCTGAAATGTAAGGTGGTTCATAAATAGGGTACAGATCAACAAAAAAATGGTACAGTGCTAGATTCCAGTAATGGACAATTTAAAAAATATACTTTTTCCGGTATAGATGCCCTTTAAAGGGTACCACCACCCCAAAAGCTACATTTTTCCGTTGTGCTCCAACCCTAACCGCCAGGTTTATAACTAAAAAAGTGCACAAAAACAGACTTACCCACCTTCGTTCCCTCTGCCTCTATTGCTACTTTTGGGAAGTGGAGTAGCAATAGGGGCCAGACCGGACCGTCTGTGATTGCCTGACGCGGCTGCTGGATATTAAGAAAGCCTGGCGGTTAGGGTTGAAGGTCCCCTAAACTACAGAAAAGATTATATTTTATTTGCATTTACTGCAAAGACGAGGGATCTGGAGGAGGGAGGGTTCCATTGTGCATGCCAGAGTCCTCCTGGAGGACAAGGAAGGGGCAGATACTGCATTACACACAGGAAGGCTCCTACCCTTTAGTTTCCTGGACTTTGAATAGGCAATGCAGGACAACCATAAGGAGCAGTGGAGAAAAGTAAGGATTTTTTAACACTACACTGTGGGGCAAGCTTTTTGGGGTGGACATGCCCTTTAAACCCTACCTGCAAAATGTGCCTGTTTTGAAAGCGTAATCAAGGCTGATTACTTCTTGATTAAATTCACCTGTGTTAAGGTTACAGACATAACCAGTACTGATTACCTCTCTCTGACACACACACAATTTTAAAAATAAAAGTCTTTAAATAAAACAATAAGAGCACGGCCACACCGCGCCGCAAACGCAATCACACACAGAATTGCATGCGATTTCATGTGCGATTTCATTGAGTTTGCGCATGCGTTTTCTTGATTAGGTATAGCAAACCGCATGCGATCGCGATTAAAAATGCGGAACGCAAATCGCAATGCACCCGAAAATGCGCGTTTTCTGTGCATTGCAGCATTTTCAATGATCTGAAAAACAGGCAAGCTCAAACGCATGCGCAAACGCACAAAAAACGCAGCAGTGTGGCCTAGCCCTAAAAGAGCAATAATAATAAATATAGAATGTACACATTAACTCCAGCCATGTGCTGCCTTTCAATATGCAGCCTTTCAACCCAAATATAAAGTTTATACTTAATCTTCGCCTTTATGGTTACATTTATTATAGGACAACAATAGTGTCTGGAAACACCCCCCCTTTCTGAAACTACTCAGTGTAGGAAGATGCTTCTTCTGCAGAGTTAGAAGCTAAACCCAGGGGGGACGATTTAGTCATTTACCTCCTCACCTGTTTTTTTTCTAGGGCTGAAAGAATAGGATCAGGGCTGAAAAGAGTATAGCTTGCCTTTGTGTCCCTCTCAGATCGGATGATTTGTTAACCCAGCAGGGGAGGACTGGCCTAGTAGGCTGAGGGGAAAATGCCCCCAGGGCTGGTCTCCAATGAAAAATTTGGGCTGCCACAGAAGCTATTAGTAAGTTATGTGCTTGAAAGGCATATTGCACGCCTCTAGCTCTAACATGGGCAAGAAACAGAAAACTCCTCCTCCTTCAGATCATTTACCAGTCAGCCCTCTAGTTCGTTAGCAGTGTTAGTCAGCCCTTCAGTTAATTAGCCAATGTCATTAGCCCTCCAGTTCATTAGCAGTGTTAGTCAGCCCTTCAGTTAATTAGCCAATGTCATTAGCCCTTCAGTTAATTAGCCAATGTCATTAGCCCTCCAGTTCATTAGCAGTGTTAGTCAGCCCTTTAGTTAATTACCCAATGTCATTAGCCCTTCGGTTCTTTAGCCAGTGTTAGTCACCCCCCCCCCAGTTTATTATTTAGTGTTTGCCAGCCCTCCAGTTCATTAGCCGGTATTAGTCAGCCCTCCAGTTCGTTAGCCGGTATTAGTCATCCCCCCAGTTCATTAGTCGTTATTAGTCATCCCTCCAGTTCATTAGCGGGTATTAGTCAGCCCTCCAAATTAATGGGTGTGACCAACTGTAACAAGTTTCTGCCATAGCTAAGGACTGAGCATTAGCAGGACATAATGGTCGTTGACCACACTTTCTTATACTAGAATGCTGTGTAAAGCACAAACCATATGTTATTTAGGTACATTTCCCAGCGCCCGTATCAAAATGAGAGGTAAGACACAGATTACTGGTTTTATATCAAGGTGTTCTGCCTTCTGGTTCAGTGTTGTTCTGTGGCTTTAGTTGACTTTTAATAAGGCATATTATTGCTTTACAGTGTAATGAGAATTGTTTTTTTATTTATTTATTTATTTATTTATTTTGCTTTACCGGAACAGGTGACTAAGAATATGGCTCAGGTAACTAAAGCACTGGACAAAGCTCTAAGCTCTATGGACCTGCAGAAAGTTTCTGCTGTCATGGATAAATTTGATCAGCAGGTACAAAACTTGGATGTGCACACATCGGTAAGTGACTAAAAAAAATGGAAGTAATGTTCCATTAATTTGATATTATTTTAATATTATTATATTTATATTTTTGAAGTAATCTTATGCTGCTCAAAAATTAAATAGCAACTGTACATACTAAGACAAATTGGCTGCACCGTTATCTGGGGAGCCTTTAGTGTTATATAAATTATTGACGCTCCCACCTGGTCACACTTATTATTAATTAATATTTATTTTATTTTTATAATTATTAATAATAAAAGAGCATCCAGCTGCTTAAAAGAGGACCCACAGATCTAATGGTTTAATGTTAATCCCATGTTAATGCCTAATGGATGCCAATAAGACTTAAAGGGTAACTGTGGTCGCAAATTCTTCCAAACTAGTAAGGATTATATAAAAAGCCTTCCATCACATCTCTAGATAAAATTTGTAAGAAGCTATTGCTGGAAAGGTTCAGCAATGTAACCTGCTTCAACACTTCCTGTTTTCAGCCATGTGACCAGCTTGTAGTCATGTGACCAGCCTCAGTCTGCATAAATAGGCTCCCCTTCTCAGCTGTCAATTTCCCCCCCCCAGGTACTTCCTGAATTCCCCATTATCAAGTCTTAACTGAGTATGCTTCTCCCCCGGGGCGGACAGGTGAGGCAGAGGTCAGGTGATGTCACTCAACCTACTGGAAGCAGGAAGTTTGAACATTCACCTCTCACAGGCTCCAGCCAGTGATGTGATTGTTAGCTCATTTTAAAGGAAATACTTCAGGCTTTCATTTAACCCTACCTTATTTGAGACCACAGTTCCCCCTTAAAATGAAATAGCTGAAAGCAAAATGTATTGCCTATTAGTTAAGGATTTATCTGTATTTACTGAGTAAAAGAAACTGTGCCACTACACTGGCAAGGGTTTCCATCATGAAGGCCACAAATACATTTTTCAAGACCGCATTGGGGACATTCACAAGAAATTGCTTTTGCCTTTTTGTCCTTAAGGATAGCTCTGCTACTATTAAATCTATTTTTTACTCACTTTATGTATGTTCTGGAGATTCCTAACCTGTACTTTTCTTATAGGTAATGGAGGACTCAATGAGCTCCGCAATGACCCTCACCACTCCACAAGAGCAGGTAGACAACCTCATAATACAAATAGCAGAGGAGAGTGGACTGGAGGTAATGGATCAGCTAAATCAACTGCCTCAGGGAGCTACATCAGTGGGTGAAAGTTCCACCCGCACACCGGAAGACCAACTGTCACGCAGGTGAGAATACCTTGTGTTGCTTGCACCATGTCAAGGATCGGAAGTTTATACTTTTACAGGGTTATGCATTAAAAGTTCTTATCGTTAAAAATGGTGCTAATTTTGCCCCAACCAATCAGATGTTAGCTTTCAAATGTTAAGTAATATTTGATTGGTTAGGGCAAAATTAGCACCATTTTAAACAATAAGAACTTTTATTGAATCTCCCTGTTAGTGATGTATTATATAGAAATATTAGAGCAAAGTGAACTTTTTATTTTTGTTATTCTTAAGAAATTTTGTTTTTTTAGAGTTGTAAACATGGTCGCACCCTTTTTATCTAAGTTATGTAACAGTCTTATTTGCCTAGTGTATTATAATAAATATATACAGTGTGAATTATTTTCATTTTAAAGACCCACAGTAGTCCTTAATTAGTCTTTAGAGAGCTCTAATAATATGTTATAGCAGCAGTAAATAAGGTAACGCAACCAATTGTTTAAGACTAATTTTCTAAACTAAAACAACTGGACAATATAGTAAATCACGGACAAGAATTGGTCTTTAAAACACCATAAGGTTGTTCAATCTGAAATGTCATGTATGTGTGTATGTATATATATATATATATACTGATGACGGCTCGCACATTGGGCTGATCAGTCATTTGTTGCCTTCACCAGGCAATCTTCCTCATTACCGTTGTCCTTTATGCAGACACTACATATATATAAATTGTGAGAGAGTTGCACATTGCCGTGCCCAGGGTCACAAAGCAAGTATGATTATGCTTGAGAAAGATCAACGTCTGTGGTTGAGCGGAGTGAGATTAATTTGACCATGCTTTCCTTGACCATATACAAAACCCTGAATTTGTTGTACATTTATAAACAAGGAATTACAGACTAAACAAAATGAATAAATAATTATATGGCCAAGGCTGTAAAATAGTATAATCTTTTAATTACAGAGCGATATATTGGAATTGAATTCCACTTCACCACCTTTTTACTTAAGTCATGTAAATTATTATGTCTTCCAGATTAAAGTTTGCAATTAGCTTTAAAAGGAGAACAAAAGTTAAAGGACAACTGTCGTGTTGGCCTTTCCTTCTTCTGATGCAGGGCAGTATTCTTCCCGGGAATTTTTTTTTCCAACGGGTGGCATAAAAAAGTAGCTTTGTGGGGCCAGACAGGAAATTTGGGGTGGGGAAAATTAAATGTGCACTTGCCATCCTGTCTTTCCTGATTTAAGATACCCTGCACAGCTGTGCACGATTGTTACGAGCATGGGGGGGGGGGGGGGGGCCTTCATCAACAGCCTTCATGGCCGTGAAATCATCTGTCACAAATGTGATTGACTGCTGTGGAGAAGCTGGGAGACTGGAAGGGATGATGGTATCTGAGTGAGTAAGTAAGTTTTTAGCGGTGGGAAAGAAATATACGGTAACATTTTGACAGGGGCCTGCTTCATAGTCTGAAGAAAATACTGGCCAGCCTTGCATTGTTTTAAATGAAAACTCCCTTCATTCTGCACCAGGAATGCTGGGAGTTGTAGTTTTAAAAACATGTGAAGGTTGGACATCCTGGATAGGTATGTGGATTTAAAGAGATGGGGAGTGATTTCACAGGGCCCCAACCTTTAAGGAAACCTACAAACCACAGGCTTTAAATGTATAACTGTCCGCCTCACAGAAACCCCCAAATCACTCACATTCCCAATTAACGGGGAAAGTATTGGTCTGACTTTCAGTTTATTGATTAATCGTATAAACCAATCCATATTCCATAAAGCAGCAGGGGGGACACAATTAACCCCTTCCCTATGACTAGAAAAGTAACTTTATCCATAGCCTGGGCTGATAACGGGACATTTACAGCAAAGATCTCTTACAGCAGTGTTGTAACTCGGACAACCGAGTCTCACACTTAAATTCTTTCGCTCACCCAATAACTCAACGTGGCAGCACATGCACACATGACTGGGTACAAAGTGAGCAGCTGGTTTTCCATGCGACCCTTCACAGCCTCTCTTCTTACGAGAATTATTTAACGTGTGGTTAAATAATAGTGAGTGTACAAAGGGCTTAACTAATGAGAAGACACGCTCTTCAAGAAAGAATCTAGACTGAAGGGGGTGAAGCTTGAACAATAGTTACCTTTCAAAATATAAATCTTTTACCCTGCACCCTGAATCGGGTTCCTATTTTTAAGAAAATATGATTTTGAATGGTCTGCACCCACTTTGATGTGGCTGGCAGAAGAGGGTACTGGTCTGAGCAGTACTAGCTCTCCAGGTTCAGATTTTTTAAGTGATCTGCCCCCACTTTGATTGGGCAGCAGAAGAGGGTACTGGTCTGAGCATGTACTAGTGCTCCAGGTTCAGGACAGTGGGAAAAGAGGTGCTGCTAATCATCTGGGAGCTCTACATGCAATTTCAGACCTGCGATGTCTCAAAGTTCCTAATTGGGCAGTAATCGAGGGCACTACCTAATCTTCTGTGACAGTTTCCTAATTTCCCCTAAGTCTTATTTTACAATGTATACTTGGCTTACTATGCTTTAAATTATTTGAAGGAGAAGTTAAGGCTAACAACATTTTATTACAATAAACCAGTGAAAAGTTCAGTTTGAAGCCTTCTTGTTCTATAGTTACTTCCTCCTTCCATTTTCCTTAACACACTGGGCCTACAACTTTGGGTCTCTCTAACTCTAAAGCTGACCATATACCTGGACAATATTCAGCAACTCTAGTCGCTATGGAAAAGATTGATCCCGATGCCATTGGCATTTTTATCTATTGGGCATAAAAAAAATTCTGTTGCATTATTCCATCGAGAAAAACAATCAGTGGCTCCAAATCCCCTGTTCCCGCTCTCACCCACTCCAAGCTGGTTTCCGTGTCTCCAGCATCTAGGTACGTGGTCACGTGTTCCAAATCTTGCAATGGTGATCAGTACTCCTCGGAAGTGTGCTCCCTGCCCGGGGCTTGTCCGCGCCCCTCTTAAGTAATCTCACAATGTTTTCCTACGGACCCGCTTGGCACCACTTAAACTCGATTCCTGATCCAACATTCCACAGCCCGTTTGGTTAAAAATCAGATTCTTTATTCGCACATCATATTAAATATCAATCAAATAGTATGGAGAAATTAGCACCAATGTCTTTTTAAGGAGGTGGTTACTATGACACACCAATTCTATGAGTAAGGGTCACCTGACCAAATGCGTCAGACATTGGTGCTAATTTTCTCCATACTATTTGATTGATTTTAATATGATGTGCGAATAAAGAATCTGATTTTTAACCAACGGCTGTTGGAATGTTGGATCAGAATCGAGTTTAAGTGGTGCCAAGCCGGTCCTTAGGACAACATTGTGGCATTATTATCATCTCCCAATAGTAAAGCAGAAAACATTGCAAAGTGTGTCTGCATGAACAGTCGTTCCCTCTACGTATAGAGAATGAAAACTCTGAATAGAATGTTTTTTGCGCTTGCTGAAAATTCACAATTGGATTCCAATTGAATATGCCTTGATTTATGATGGGGGTAACGTGTATGGCTTTTACCAAGATGCTACAAGATTTTTTTAATATCTTTATCTACACTTATCGGTAAGTAGAATCTTAGGCACAAGACAGCTGGATTATCCATCTGTGTGTCTATTCTTGTCATCGTGTTTTCTATTTTAAAGGTCGGGTCACATTAGCTTTATGTTGCAGGATTCCTGAACGGTTTAATAGTGGTGACAGTGTGTAGTAAATATCACAGGGCCCCAAGCAAGAATTTAGATGGGGCCCCCCCACATAAAAATAATTTTGGTGCAGTTCAACCTAACCCAGCTAAACTGCAGCAAGGTTTATTTAGGGCATGTCCACCCTACTAAGAAAAAATGTACCTCACGTAGTAGCCCCACAAAACCCCGTTTTCATTTTACTTAAATCTGGGGCATCTTTGAAAGGTTTAAGTAAGCCAAAAATGGGTTTTGTGGATGAACTTCGTAGGTAAAATTTTTCTTAGGAGGGTGGACATGCCTGCAAGGGAGCTGGACAGGGCGCAACTGCTATGGCGCTATAGTGATTCCTGCGCCCCTGAGTGGTGAGCTCAGCACCCCACCAATATTTTACCTATGCCCTCTTCTAAAGGCCACTTTTATAATTTACCAATAGCTTTTTCTATTTAAATTTTGCCCATGTGTGTAGCAGTTTCTTAGTGTTACCAACTTTTCTGACCAGTTCACATTGACAAAATGTATGTTTTGTCGCTAACCCGCAGGATCTGCCAAGAAATGCTTATGTGAAAGTAGTTAATTGTTTGCTTAATGCACAGTTTTCCTATGCATGTATGTGCCACTAAGCTTTCCTTTTTTTTTTTTTTTTTTTTTACTAAGTATTCTATTTATAAAGCAAGGGCTATTGTTAAATACTCATTGAGTATGACCATAGGGAGGTATAATGCTATTTGATACTAATGGTCATTAAATACACCTATTGAGCAATAATTAAAGAGAATAATAAGTGTACAGTAACTGACTTCTCCTGTCAAGCTCCACCCTTTCCTCCATTAAAGGACAATTATCTCCCCTTCCCCAATCCTCTTTTTTTTCTCACTACTTATTACCCACAGTGAGGACCTTCTTGCATAGCGCATCTTCCCTGTCACTGGTCTGGAAGTTGGAGTCAGGGCCACGTCTACCATTAGGAGTGAGACATTTGTCTCAGCGCACCCCTGCACTGAAGAAGAAAGGCGGCAGACAGGCAGTTGGGGGAAAAAAGTTTTTTCCTTGACGGTCAAGAAAAAAAAATATTTTTCCCCTAGTAACAAATATGATGTTGTTAAAATCATTTTATTTGTTAGTTTAGCTTTAGTTTGTTAGGCTAGTTAGACTAGTTGGGTTACTTAGGGCCCTGCGAAAGAGTCTACCTTGACATGGTAGCAGGCTTACAAATCTTTTGGCTAAAATTTTTATACTACAAAAAGTATGGCATTTCTAATGCTAATCAATGGCGCCATTCAAACGTTTGGCTCAGGCAGCAAAACCCTAGAAGTGCCCTGTTGGAGCGAAGTATCTTTAGTAAGTATTTAGGTAAGTATTACTTGACTTAGGCCCTGGGCCTTCCATATTAAGGGGAAGTTCAGTGCAAAAACATATGCTGTTAAGAAAAGAGCAGTATTTTCCCATCCTAATGATCTAAATCTGCCCACTCCGCATTTTGGCTGTGTATAAATAAATGCTCCCGAAATTCTGACTTCCTGACTTTGCAGACCCCTACTAGAGACCATTATGGTCTTGCCCTTGACCCAGTGCCTGGGTTGATTCAGTTGCTCAGTAGAGATCTGAGCATGTTTGACCCATCCAACAGCCAATCAGTAGAAATTCTGTTAGGAACATTCCAAGGTAGAGTGCATTCTGGGAAGAAGAAGGACCATTACACACCCTGAAATGTCAGCTTACTAATGTCAAAAGCAGGAATACAAGTGGTTAAATTCAAATGATTTTCAAAATGGAAGAGAATATGTAGGATAACTAGGTATGTATAATATAACTAAGAATTTTCAAAATAATGATATTTTCCACTGAACTTTCCCTTTAAAGATATGCGGAAGACCTCAGGAAGCCTGACAGAAGCGTTTTCTTTGTGCTGGCCGCTTCTCATATAAATGACATTGGGAGGTTGTACCAATCCTACCTCCCTACCCCAGGTACTTTTCATTTACTTTTAACTGTTTTTGAACAAAGCCTCTGGGTAAATCTCTGGTGCGAAGAATGTCCACCCTATAAGTATTTAACGCTTGCACAATCCACCATGCAGTCTCTGGTGAATAGACTGTGGTGGCTCTGTGACTGTCTCTTGTGATACTGCCACAACCTAGGGGTTAATATCATGCTCAAACTCTTAAATCGATTAGTGGGACTTGAACCCCTAAGTGTGTAGCGGCTCAAGGTAAATTCTCATAAAAGTTTGTAAATGTACCTGTACTCTTTGCATATGCTGTGGTGGATCAGCAGTCTAAATAGCAGTTAGAAACCCATAGCCGTTGAGGTCACCGTTTCAAACCACAGGCTTACTTATGAAACAACACAAAACAGTCAAAACTATTCTACTGCATTTTTTGTTTCCATTATGTTCCTAGCAAAGATAGACTCTACATGAACTAGTGTACCACATAGTTCTTTTGGGATAGGGGTATAATGCTTGGATTTAGCAAGAAGAGTACATGAGATTGCAAATTCATTCCCCAGAGATTACATTTCTTTGTATAAAAGCTACACTTACTGTCTAGATCTCGAAGAAGAATTCCCATTCACATCCAATAGCAGAGTGCAGACCCTTCCAACCCCTACCCCATGGATTAAATGGTATCCAATTTTGAAATAGTGTATGGAAGGCCACACACCAAGGTATATAATGTGAACTCTTTTATTGAACCATTACACACACAACGTTTCGGAGGGTTCCCTCCTTTCATCAGATATTACCGTGATCCTCCCTTCTCATTAATACACATCATGCCAGTGACTCCTAAGAGAGGGATGATCACTTGTAGACCTATGAAGGCGGTGGAACCCTCTGAAACATTGTGTGTGTAATCCTAATTATAAAATCCTAAATGCTGCGTCAGTGTGCAGTGTGTGTCTGGCTCCGTGTGTGTCACTGCAGTTCCTATGTACTCCCCACTAAAGAGAGATGGTAAGATTGTCTGCAGTTCCTATTGACTCACCACTAGAGGAAAACACAGGAAACAAGCACGGAGAAGAACACAGCAGTTAACAGACTGCAGGTAAGGTTTCTTGGGACAGAAGGGTGACCCTGGATTTGGGACTGAGGGGGAGCCCCTGGGATCCCTGGATTGGGACCGAGGGGGGGCCTGGATTTGGGACTGAGAGGGCCCCCAGGATTTGAGGGGGAGGGTTGGATTTGGGGCCGAGGGGGCCCCCTGGATTTGGGACCAAGGGGAGCCAGATTTGGGCTGAGGGCCCTGATTGGGACTGAGAGGGAGCCCCTGGATTTGGGACCGTGTGGGGCCCTGATTGAGCCAAGGGGGCTGGATTGGGCCAAGGGGGCCCTGTATTTGGGACTGAGGACGGCCCGGATTTGGGGCCAAGGGGAGGGTTGGATTTGGGACGAGGGAGGGGTCCTAGATTTAACTGAGGGGGGCCCCTGGATTTGGACCAAGGTGGGCCCCCTAGATTTGGGACCAAGGAGGGACCCTGGATTGGGACCGAGGGGACCCTGGATTTGGGACATGAGGAGGGGGCCTTGGGACACTAAGGGAGCACTTTGGGCTTCTAGCGCCTGTTATTGTAACAAGCTTAATGTCTAGTGGTTCTAGAAAAGAGCCTCACTTACTGTAACTACCTGTTCTGTGTCAGGGAGATGGAGGGATGGAGGATTTCTGTAACATGATTGGCAGTAAGCTTCTATAAGCTATATTGTAACTTCCTTTTTTTGATCTTTCAGCCATCATAGAGCATATAAAGTAACAGTGTATCCTTAGCTGGTGTCACCCAGCTAAGGTGGGTTATGGAAGCTGGCCCCTAGTACCCACTGGTTATTTCAAACCACACAACAGCCACAGCTAAGGGAGAGATTTTACATAGATTGTTGGATCTTTGTGACTATGCTCTGCCTATTGGGACAATGTTTGTTTGGAGATTTTAGTTTCATTTAAATACCACCCATTAAAGACCATGGTTGCAGTTAACAATAGCAAGTGTAATTTAACAAGAGCTAGCAAACACAAAATACTGCTAAGGTTTGAACATTTAAAAAGCAAAACAATTTTTAGAAATACCACTGTTTTATTATTATGACCTAAACATTCTTGAGATTTGTATGCAGCCTTTCATCAGCTTACAGAGAAATCAAACATATGTTAATGATAGAAATATGATTTTAACTATTGCAAATATAGATTTGTTTGCCCTCAAAGCAACATTATTATGTTTATTTCTTTACATAACTATATTGCAGAGTGCCTTACGTTTAGCTTATCAGTATGTAGCCACTTTCCAATAGTGTTTGTTCTACAGGGCAGTCCTGATATTTTTGACCTAGTCCTGCTCATTCTGCCATGCATTTTAAGGGATATTAAGTGGAACACAATGGATTTAAGATGACTGTATAAGATGTTTATCATGGGCTGGAATGTCTGTTTAGCATATTGTATGCCTTTGTATGCTTTTTTGGAAAATGCAGTTACATGTGCATATTGTGTCTGCAGAGTTATGGGAAGGTATTTTACATGTTTTGAACCTATTCGGATAGATCATGTTTGTAAATCTTGAAAGATACTAAATCGGTCATATACCTATATACTCAATAAGTCGAGTCACCTGAAGAAGGGGGCAAATATCCCCCGAAGTTGCGAGTGGATGTGTGGTCACAATAAAAGAATCCGGTTTTATTGTGCGACCTTCGTTGTATTGCTTATTTGGACTTTTAGGAGAACCCTGAGGTGTCTGCACCTGGTTGGTTTAGAGTGCACCCATTCCCTTGTCTTTTGTCTTCTTGTATAGGCCGAGATACCTATTTTTACCTCAAAGAGTAAGAAAACATGATTGACTTGCGTATAAGCTGAGGTTTGAAATATGACCACTACTGACTTGTAATACTTTATTTAGTTGCCCTTTGAATGTACAGCAGTAGTCCCAAACAGTAATAGCCAAATCCAGTATGGCTATTACTGTATGGGAACTCTGCTGTCCGTAAAAAAGACTCATTCCTTGGCACTCCAGATGTTTAGAAACTCTCCCAGCATGCTTAAGAAGCTGGGAGTAGTAGTTTCCAAACACCTGCAGTGCCAAGGAATGAGGCTTTTTTATGGACAGCACCCCCAGGAAAGGCCCAAAACATTCCCCCTTGGAGAGCCCCCCAGTTCAGTGATAAGGTAAGTGCTTACATTGAAGAGAGGTATATCACTGTAAGGTACCGTATTGTAAATTCCCCCCCACCCCCCCAATCCGTCTGCTGCTCCGCTCTGTAAGTTCGGTAATTTGAATACAGGGATCCAGCTGGCACTCTGGATTGATGTTCATACCTCGGCGCCTGTCTCACTTACTGCCCGGGGCCGAGTAGTGATGTCACTACTTGCGCCGAGTATGGACATCAGTGCAGAGTGCCAGCCGATCCCTGGATTCAAATTACCGAACTTACAGAGCGAGCACAGCTGGATTGGGGGGAAAATTTACAATACCTTACCGTGACCCGAGTATAAGCTGGGTCGGGCTTTCAGGCTAATTTTAAAGGGCATGTCCACCCCCAAAACGAAAATTTACCTTGTGTGTGTAATCCTATATTATAAAATCCTAAATGCTGCGTCAGTGTGCAGTGTGTGTCTGGCTCCGTGTGTGTCACTGCAGTTCCTATGTACTCACCACTAAAGAGAGATGGTAAGATTGTCTGCAGTTCCTATTGACTCACCACTAGAGGAAACACAGGAAACAAGCACGGAGAAAGAACACAGCAGTTAAACAGACTGCAGGTAAGGTTTCTTGGGACAGAAGGGTGACCCTGGATTTGGGACTGAGAGGGAGCCCCTGGATTTGGGACCGTGTGGGGGCCCCTGGATTTGAGACCAAGGGGGGCTGGATTTGGGGCCAAGGGGGGCCCTGTATTTGGGACTGAGGACGGGCCCAGGATTTGGGGCCAAGGGGGAGGGTTGGATTTGGGACCGAGGGAGGGGTCCTAGATTTAGGACTGAGGGGGGCCCCTGGATTTGGGACCAAGGTGGGCCCCCTAGATTTGGGACCAAGGAGGGGACCCTGGATTTGGGACCGAGGGGCGACTCTGGATTTGGGACATTGAGGAGGGGGGCCTTGGGACACTAAGGGAGCACTTTGGGCTTCTAGCGCCTGTTATTGTAACAAGCTTAATGTCTAGTGGTTCTAGAAAAGAGCTCACTTACTGTAACTACCTGTTCTGTGTCAGGGAGATGGAGGGATGGAGGATTTCTGTAACATGATTGGCAGTAAGCTTCTAGTAAGCTATATTGTAACTTCCTTTTTTTGATCTGTTCAGCACTATAGAGCATATAAAGTAAACAGTGTATCCTTAGCTGGGTGTCACCCAGCTAAGGTGGGTTATGGAAGCTGGCCCCTAGTACCCACTGGTTATTTCAAACCACACAACAGCCACAGCTAAGGGAGAGATTTTACATAGATTGTTGGATCTTTGTGACTATGCTCTGCCTATTGGGACAATGTTGTTTGGAGATTTTAGTTTCATTTAAATACCACCCATTAAAGACCATGGTTGCAGTTAACAATAGCAAGTGTAATTTAACAAGAGCTAGCAAACACAAAATACTGCTAAGGTTTGAACATTTAAAAAGCAGAAACAATTTTTAGAAATACCACTGTTTTATTATTATGACCTAAACATTCTTGAGATTTGTATGCAGCCTTTCATCAGCTTACAGGAGAAATCAAACATATGTTAATGATAGAAATATGATTTTAACTATTGCAAAGTAAAGATTTGTTTGCCCTCAAAGCAACATTATTATGTTTATTTCTTTACATAACTATATTGCAGAGTGCCTTACGTTTAGCTTATCAGTATGTAGCCACTTTCCAATAGTGTTGGTTTCTACAGGGCAGTCCTGATATTTTTGACCTAGTCCTGCTCATTCTGCCATGCATTTTAAGGGATATTAAAGTGGAACACAATGGATTTAAGGATGGCTGTATAAGATATTTATCATGGGCTAGGAATGTCTGTATTTAGTATATTGTATGCCTTTGTATGCTTTTTTGGAAAATGCAGTTATACATGTGCATATTGTGTCTGCAGAGTTATGGGAAGGTATTTTACATGTTTTGAACCTATTCGGATAGATCATGTTTGTAAATCTTGAAAGATTACTAAATCGGTCATATACCGTATATACTCAAGTATAAGTCGAGTCACCTGAAGAAGGGGGCAAATATCCCCCGAAACGTTGCGAGTGGATGTGTGGTCACAAATAAAAGAATCCGGTTTTATTGTGCGACCTTCGTTTGTATTGCTTATTTGGACTTTTAGGAGGAACCCTGAGGTGTCTGCATCCTGGTTGGTTTAGAGTGCACCCATTCCCTTGTCTTTTGTCTTCTTGTATAAGCCGAGGTACCTATTTTTACCTCAAAGAGTAAGAAAACATGATTGACTTGCGTATAAGCTGAGGTTTGAAAATATGACCACTACTGACTTGTAATACTTTATTTAGTTGCCCTTTGAATGTACAGCAGTAGTCCCATACAGTAATAGCCAAATCCAGTATGGCTATTACTGTATGGGAACTCTGCTGTCCGTAAAAAAGACTCATTCCTTGGCACTCCAGATGTTTAGAAACTCTCCCAGCATGCTTAAGAAGCTGGGAGTAGTAGTTTCCAAACACCTGCAGTGCCAAGGAATGAGGCTTTTTTATGGACAGCACCCCCAGGAAAGGCCCAAAACATTCCCCCTTGGAGAGCCCCCCAGTTCAGTGAGTAAGGTAAGTGCTTACAATTGAAGAGAGGTAAGTCACTGTAAGGTACCGTATTGTAAATTCCCCCCCACCCCCCCAATCCGTCTGCTGCTCGCTCTGTAAGTTCGGTAATTTGAATACAGGGATCCAGCTGGCACTCTGGATTGATGTTCATACTCGGCGCCTGTCTCACTTACTGCCCGGTGCCGAGTAGTGATGTCACTACTCTGCGCCGAGTATGGACATCAGTGCAGAGTGCCAGCCGGATCCCTGGATTCAAATTACCGAACTTACAGAGCGAGCAGCAGCTGGATTGGGGGGGAAAATTTACAATACCTTACCGTGACCCGAGTATAAGCTGAGGTCGGGCTTTCAGGCTAATTTTAAAGGGCATGTCCACCCCCAAAACGAAAATTTAACCCACTACTGTCCCCACTCTGTAGTGTATAAAAATCCTGGCCACCAGAGAAATTGTTTCCGCCTCTGAGCTGTCCTCTCAGATGTTTTTGGCTTGCTCAGAGCAGCCCTTTACTCCACCCCCCCTCCCTCCCCCTAGTGTAAATCCCCTTTCCCACATATTAGGGATAGTTCCCCCAGCCCCAACCGCAATGAAATATTTATAAGAAAGTCCCCCGATCTTTACTTACCTTCCCTCTCTCCTCCGGTGTTCTGAACTGCTGGTAGCCGCGTCTGTGATTGGCTGCCTCTCAGCCAATCACAGGCGCGGCTGCCACTCCGGCCCCCTTATTGCAGTTCAGTTCAAGCAGAAGGCCGGGCATTGCGGCAGAGGAGAGAGGGAAGGTAAGTAACGATTGGGGCACTTTCTTAAAACTATAATATAGAGGTTGGGGCTGGGGGAACTCGCCCTACAACATATGAAAAATTTTCAAAAGGGGTGGACATGCACTTTAAAGCCTGAAAACCTCGGCTTATACTTAAAGTAGGATCATGAAACATCCCACTAAGGCTAAAATTAATGCCATCTGTATATCTTCTAAATTTAAATTCTTTCCTTTAATAGAAATCAGCTGTATACACCCCACAGATTTGCTGGACCAGGCCCTCTGCTTATTAAAGAGTCTGGTTCCCTTATGCTGACAGAATAGCATTAGACATTGTTGTTTTCTCCTAAAATAGAAAAGTAAATTTAACTTCTATTGGAAGGAAACAAATTAAAGCATCAGTGAGGTTTAAAACATTTTTTTTGCATAATATACAGTTCTCTCCTTTGCATGTTCATAAACTGATTTCATATCTACAACTTGTTTTGTGATGGTAACAGCCTTTTGATCTGTATGTTCAATTGTACAAGGGCGTCCAGCAGCAGTATAGAAAAATGGACCTTGTATTGCAATTGGTACTGAGAGTATAAAAAAAACAAAATGGCACATCTGCTCCCCTGCACGGAAATGGGTTTCCTCCAGGCACTCCAGTTTCCCCCACAAAAATAAAAGAAGCGGCAATAAAAAAAATGGTTGGTTTTGCCTGAAATGTGATGCTTTATAAATAGGGAACCGAGGGGGGAAGCTCCACTGCGCATGCCACAAACCTCTCAAGAGGCAGAAACGGATTACACACAGAGGGGCTTCCTCACTCTGCATGAAAACCATATGGAAGCTATGGAGCAAAAGCCAAAGTGGGCTCAACAGTGGGGCATATTTCAGTTGGGGGGCTGGACATGCCCTTTAAGTTGCCTTGTGGATAATCGTGCTCTGAACGGACGCGCGTAAAAGCTAACCTTTAAAGCTGATCACTCTGAATGTCCAATTATATTAATACTATACTACTATTAATATTTATATCACGACTGTACTGAATGCAGTTCCACTCAGAATGACTGCATGTGTTTTATAGGCGCCCCCAGGTGTTGCACTTCTAGATCACAGTTACTCTGCCATAACACTTCAAAGTACCTCAGCGTTTCCTTTAAGATTTAGCAGACCCACGTGACTCGAGGGAGCCGCGCGCACCTTTTATTCCAATTGCTCGCGAGAAGTAGGCTGGAGAAGCTGGATCTCAAACCCGGAAGTGTCTGATCACAGTCTGGTTTCGGTATTGGGAGACAGAGAGACGAAATGGACGGTACGTTTAAAAGTAGAAATTTCACATTGTATTAAGCCAGCGCCTTAAACTGGTTTGAATACAACGCAAAATGGAGTGCTTTATTCTGGGTGATATGTATTTATAAAGCAGAAGTGTCCTGTATCATATAATAATAGGTCAATGACAGTATAACGTTTATCCCTCACTAAGGGTCCATTTAAACATCCCGAACACACGGGAAAGCGTTGAAACCTTTGTACATGATTCCTATGGCACAGTAGATATGTTGTTACTGTGATCACTGGGCTGGAGGAATTATGTTTTACTGATCCAGAAGTGCAATCGTTCTATTATACCAAGAAAATCCTCACAGGACCTAGTCAAGTCTGGTCTTATTAGGGTTTAAGAAAGGACCCATGGTAAGGTCATGTCAGTGTGAGAGAAGTGTGACTTACACAATTGGTATTGTGACAGCTCTAGGTATGGGGTGTGTCTGTGCGACACTTTCCTTGTTTTAAGTCAAGGAAGTGAATGGATATAGAAAATGTTTGCTTTGTATATAAAGCTTGTTCAATAAGGAATTGGTACCTTTTATGTGTTTTTTTGTCTGATGACCTACCATAAACATTGTTGTTTACCTTTATTATGGCTTTTCCTTTTGTCAAAATCAGGTGTAGGAGACTAAATATTAGTACTAATAATAAAATGTATTGCTGCAGTAGAGCATTTAAAATTAATAACATCGTTTTATAAAGAGATTGGCAAAGTATCACTTTTTGAAAGATAATTTATAAACTTATGTTCAAGATAGAATTGATATAACTTTAATGTAGGATTCAAATAAGTGTCAGGCATCCCACCTCTCCTTGAAGTTCAGGGAGTCTCCCTGATATTGATAACTGATTCCGGACTCCTTGAAATTATATAAAATCTACATGAAATAAGTTCTTTAAATTATAGCAAGTAGAGAGCAACTATTCCATAGCTTATTGGAGGAGGGCGATGGACAGAAACACTTATGTAATAGTTATGTGACTTGTCACACTCTTTTTTGAGAGATAAGCTTGGGGATCAACACTCTCACTGAAAGTGTACTAAAGAGAGTCTGAGGCATGCATACTGATAAACTTTTCTAAATAGATGTATTAGAAGTTTTATTCTGATAGCTGGCTTTATTATTTTTTTTGGTTGGGGTCGCAATAGTATATACCCTCCCTGAAATTAGTTTTTACAAGGTGTGATGGCTCAGGTTGGATATACTGGTATATAGGCATAAATTTAGTATAAAAGTGAAAAAAACAAAAACTTGAGCTTAAAGGACTGGATATAAAGAGAAACAAAAATTGTAGTCAATAAATAAAACATATATGAACTTTATTATGTATGGGCTTTACTGTGTAACTTCTAATTTCTTTGTGCTAGATGTGTCTATAAAGTCTGCTCTGTCTATGTATAAATGTGTGAGCACATAGTAAACAATGCCATATATTGTATATAGTGAATAAATATAGCACGGTTTACAGGTATTTGACAAGTTTATTTAAAAGAACACTGTATGAATATTGCTCATGCAGATCTTAAACTACATGTCAACTGTGCTAAATTATAAGGATTTATTTCCACCAACCTTAAATCCGATTTGTCCCCCTTTCTCTGACCTGCCTTTAAATTATTTATTTAGCTCTGGCAGTTTTTACATTTTTTTGAAGGCACAGTTCATCTCTACTGCACATGCTCTCTTCTCTAGCTGGGTCCCAGCTTTTGGGAGGGCCTGGGTACCAAGAATCTGGGAAGTGCATACTTACTTGGAGTGAGCTGAGCAGGGCATGAGGAGATATGGTTAATGAGAATATTGAGAGCAGAAAGGGATCAGGTACCTGGCAGTTAAAAAAAAAAAAATAGAATAAAATCAAGTAATTTTTTTAAAGAAAAGAGAGCTGCTGTCTTAATACATTTACATTGATAATTTACTTGCCAGTCTAAGTTCCTAACCAAAGATATACTTGTGTGAAATAAGTAAAAAAAATTTAATACAGCAGTTTTGAGTTTTACGGACCTGAACATCGAATCATTGGTAACATCAGGCCATGAAATGCTGCCAAACCATGTGACATTCACACAATATTCGTGGCTGGATAATGCTTTGCAACCCACGTTATACCTGTAATGTTGATCGCAAAGTAATCTTTGCAGAATGTCGGAGGTAAGTAAATGGACGACTGCCATCAATCTTCCTTATTGGAAAAAGTATCAGGCACATGCCTATTCCATTGGGAGAGAGATGGAGGCAGTGTAAATATTTTATTTATAAAATATTTTACTTAACTTATATAGGTATATATGGTTGGGAGTAGTTTATAAAGACAAAATATAAATTGTTTTAATCTGTAATTTCTGAGATAGAAGTCAAAATAAAATGTGCTTTAGACAATTCTTCTATATTAAGAGTTGATGCAAGGTGTACCTAAAATATACATGGATAATTAATTATTTATCTCTTAACGCATAATACTAGTCTGTACCTAAATTTTTTACTTCTTTGCTACTAATATTGTTTTCTTTTATTTCCAGACACACTCTTCCAATTAAAGGTGAGATTTTTTTTATTATAAGAGGTTGAGGGTTTTATTTAGTGATTGGCTTTTGATTTAAATACTAGTTTGTCAACCGTGGGGAGAAATAAACACATTTACGATTCATGTTACCTGAAGTTACAAAGGAAAAGGAATTTAGTTATTCAGGTATTTTCTGCTAGTACCAGAAGCAATTAAAAATAAAAAGTATGCAGGTTACTGCCTGGAAAAATAGAGTGGAATTGACTAATCAGTCCTACTTAAGACATATGCTTTTAATTCTAGTAATTGAATTCATCTGTGTTTTAAAAGCCTAATAGAATACAAAAGTAGAAGTGTGCTTTTATAAAATAGTGTATAATATACTTCTAATAAGCAGCTGTGATTTATATCTGACCAGTTTCATAAAACTCCTGCCGTAAAAAAAAGAAACAAAACAATGGACACATCAGGAATGCCCTTATAGTGGGACCGGGCTAAAACTAAATTAAAAATCCCCCACCCCCTTTGGTTCTCATATGCTAGATTAGCAAGCTACGCCAGAAAAACAAAAAAATTCTCATCCACACAACTATCGGCCTTCTAACTATTTTGCATAAGCAACCAGCAATCTCGGGGACTAATAACCTTTATGTATAAACACATGTTTCATGAGAAACAACCCATAAAAACCAAATCATCCCTGTCATGGGAGAAACTATTGCAGCGCTATTTAGAAGAACAACAATGGACATCCATATATCGGGCATCGCCACAATGCACATCCAACATTCTGATAAAAGAAAAATCTTACAAAATCCTATATAATTGGTATGTCACCCCCAGGGGTGTCTCTGGTGTTTTTACCACCTGCGCCAAACTTTTGAATGCCGCCCCATGTACCACTTGGCACCATGAAGTGCACAACTGCAACCAGGGTTATGTGTGCGTGGCTTACAGGAATGGGCGTGGTTAGACTTAACATCAAGCCGGTATTTATACATTTCCTCAAAAAGACATTTATCCACACCATAATTTCTGTAGAAAAAAAGTTATTTTCAAAAGATTTGCAAGCCTGCCACCACGTCAAGGTAGATTCTTTCAGCAGGGTCCTAACTAACCTAACCAAGTTGCCCCCATGCCCAGCTCACACAGATACTAGGTACATATGACATTCCCTAATGCTCAGATCACACAGATAGACACATATCGCATGCCCTAATGCCAATATCACACATATAAAATGCCCTAATGCCCAGATCACAAAAACTGGTACATATGCCATAATGCCCAGATAACCAAAACTACATTGAAAATATGATGTGCTCAGCTCTGCATTAAGGCGGCAGTTAGAGCCAAGAGGGGAAAATCACGGGCCAGTGGATGTGCTCACGCACCTGCAGTTTGCACTAGCATAGATATTATGATATATGGGGCCCAGGAATGTGCATTGATCATCTCTTTTCTTGTTTGTTCTAATGTTTTGGTCAGATCAGTAGCACAGCCCCCCTTTTGTGTATATATTGTAGCAGAGTTTCTCTGCAGGAAGATTGACCAAGCTTCCATGTGGTAGTAGCACCCCCAACATGTCCCTTTAATTGGAGGTCTTATGCCTTGAATACTAAGCATTGGATGAGGGGCCTCTTCCCTCCTTGTTAAAAGCCATAGGCGGGGAAGTGATAGCCTGTAATACTAATCCAATGCAAGTTCAGGGAGACAACCTTCCCAAGAAAATGCAACCAAGCAGGGAGTGTCAGCCCAGATAAATGACCCAAGGTAAACTGTTAGGACCTTCCATACTGGGGTTACCTTGACATGGTTGGAAGGCTTTTCACTTTTATGCATAAAATTGTAACTAAAAACCCCCATGTTTTTACTATTTACACTAGCATAGATATTATGATATATGGGGCCCAGGAATGTGCATTGATCATCTCTTTTCCTGTTTGTTCTCACGCACCTGCAGTTTTATTCTCCTTCTGCTCTGCCTGCTACTTTTCTATATAAAAAAGAAAAATTAAAGTGAGCTCTGCCTGCCGGCTCTCCCATATTTAGCAGGGGCGCCGCCCCGAGCATTTTGCCTCATTAGAGAAACACCCCTGGTCACCCTGGCCTTCTTAAACAAGGTAGACCGTTCATTCGCTAGATTCTGCTTCCGCGGCTGCGGCACAACTTCACTGCTGGTGGGGCTGCTCCGAAGTTCAGAAGTCTTGGGCAGTATGTGAGCAACTTATTAATTAAATATTCAACACAAATAGTAAACTTTCCCCCTATGTAGCCTCATTCAATCACCCCCAAGAAGGCTGCAATATACAGGCAAAAATATTAACAAGATATACTGTATATGTGGAGTGAATAGAGGCCTAATAGCTAAACACTGTAAAGGTGGTACAATATAAAGCAAAGAAATGTAGACGAGCATCAGGCAGTAATAGAGAACTGCATCAAACTTTTATTGTGCAAAACAGCAACATTTTTCGGAGCTCAATGCTTGTTTGTCAAGCATATTAAACAAGTTGTGGGGCCCTCCTTTATAGAGGCAAGGTCCCCCCCTATTTGCATAATTGTGAGCATCAGTGTAATTAATCAACTATCACAGTGGGTAATAAATAGTGTTAAAAATATAACAATTCTGACAGTCATTCAGCATTGTTCTATAGTGCATAAGTTCTTCATACAAAGCTATGATTAGTTAGAACAGTATAACAATTTATATTAAGTGCAAGATAACTGATCATTCAGCCTATTCTATAGTGCGGAGTGGGGTAGCCTGGAAAATCTAAAAATATAGTGAGGAGCCCGCACCTGCCTAAAAGGTGGTACAATCCCTAGGGAGGAGCTGGTAAATAAGATATGGTGGATCCAAGAAGGAGAGTACATGGCACATACCTTACAGGGGAGCCTCAAGAATTGGACAAAAATTTGGGATATCTGGACTCTCAGAATGAAACAATCTGTCATACCATCGGCCACACCCCTGGTCACCCTGGCCTTCTTAAACAAGGTAGACCGTTCATTCGCTAGATTCTGCTTCCGCGGCTGCGGCACAACTTCACTGCTGGTGGGGCTGCTCCGAAGTTCAGAAGTCTTGGGCAGTATGTGAGCAACTTATTAATTAAATATTCAACACAAATAGTAAACTTTCCCCCTATGTAGCCTCATTCAATCACCCCCAAGAAGGCTGCAATATACAGGCAAAAATATTAACAAGATATACTGTATATGTGGAGTGAATAGAGGCCTAATAGCTAAACACTGTAAAGGTGGTACAATATAAAGAAAAGAAATGTAGACGAGCATCAGGCAGTAATAGAGAACTGCATCAAACTTTTATTGTGCAAAACAGCAACATTTTTCGGAGCTCAATGCTTGTTTGTCAAGCATATTAAACAAGTTGTGGGGCCCTCCTTTATAGAGGCAAGGTCCCCCCCTATTTGCATAATTGTGAGCATCAGTGTAATTAATCAACTATCACAGTGGGTAATAAATAGTGTTAAAAATATAACAATTCTGACAGTCATTCAGCATTGTTCTATAGTGCATAAGTTCTTCATACAAAGCTATGATTAGTTAGAACAGTATAACAATTTATATTAAGTGCAAGATAACTGATCATTCAGCCTATTCTATAGTGCAGAGTGGGGTAGCCTGGAAAATCTAAAAATATAGTGAGGAGCCCGCACCTGCCTAAAAGGTGGTACAATCCCTAGGGAGGAGCTGGTAAATAAGATATGGTGGATCCAAGAAGGAGAGTACATGGCACATACCTTACAGGGGAGCCTCAAGAATTGGACAAAAATTTGGGATATCTGGACTCTCAGAATGAAACAATCTGTCATACCATCGGCCAGTTCCTCATCAAGCTCGAAGTTGATGGTTTGGCTCTGCTTATTTTAGACCTAATTAAGGTCCTATCCTCCCACGAGCAGCAACAACAAAGAATACCACATTACTGTTATTTAACTAACAATGTAAATATTCTCAAATGTAAAACAGACAAAATGTTTGTTATTGTTCTGTTTTATTTTGACAAATAATTGAAAGCTTGAATAAAAATGTAATGATCCCAAAAAAAAGTAAATAAAATTAAGCAAAAAATATATAAACCCCGCAGAACCACTATCACTCCCAAATATAAGTAATCCATACGGAATCAGGATGGAAACTGCTTAGACAATCCTAAACAACAGTGTAAACAATATGACATATGCATAACATACATATTACTGTAAAATATAAGGATGTACTTTGGTCATAGGCAGTTTTAGGGTTAACAGGTGTAGCATTTTTGATATCTAAATCTGGGTACACACATTCCTGATAAAAGACCAATCCCGTCAGTACCGACAGGATTGGCCCTTTATTGATAAAGTGTGTACAGCTAAAACGTTAGTTTCTGACGTAGGCGTCAGTAACGGTGGTTTCGGACGAAAAATTTTCCTCGTTCACGGTTAGCTTCCTGTACTAAGGTATAATACAGGCACAGTCAGACAGAGTATGGCAGTCACAAACGTTCTCCCTATAATTTATATAGGGAGTATGATCATGACTCTGTACTCCCATATGTCAAAGATGACAGATAAATCATCTTGCAGATTCTGTCTGTCATCTTTGACAGATTGTTATACCCACCTTTAAACTGCAGTTCTGGCACCTTGAGATCATCAAGTGCAAGGGTTGTCAGTGTGAAAGGGGATTAAACCGATATGAGCGATGCAGGCATGAAAAGAGTTACTTGACCGGTATGAAACTGACCACACATAAGTATAAATGGGAACTTATCATCTCCATGCTTATTGTGCTACTACCAGTATCAGCGTGAACTGTATTTACCATGAATAAATTCTTATCTATATATGATAACTCTTTCAGGAATCCCTCCTTTGGAAATCCTGTGCTTTCCCCTGCCTTGCTGTTTCTTGACTTCACAAAACTTGAGTCACAAAACTTTTGACTATTCATAAAGTTATGTTCAATAATGGGTTAAATTATCACATATGCAGTGCTGCTGTATGACTTGCCCAGCAGCACTTATGTTAGGTATGAACACTCTAAACTGTTATACAACTTGTTTAACAACACCCATGATTTAGTATGAAAAGACAAAACATCTAGGGTATGTTGGTTTAGATGTGCTAAAAACCTTTAAAAATAAATAGCTATAGCTCAAACTGACTTTCTTAGATACCCACATTTTGGATCTTGTCTTTTGTCTTTTATTTTGATCATTACTGGTAATGTTGACTGATAAATCTCTCTTCCTCTTCTCAGTTCACGTCAAAGCAGCTGGAGAAACTAGCAAAGAAGGCAGAGAAGGATTCTAATACAGAACAAGCTAAAGTGAAAAAGGTGACATATTATAAATAGCATCTAGGACATAGGGGCCATATTTATCAATCTCGGTATTGCAATTTATCGATGCTGCGCTTTATTGGTAATGTATGACATTCGCTGTAAATGTACGGTCGCGGTCATACATTTACATGAAAGTTAATTAACTAATGAACGTTCAGTTGTAGAACGATCGTATTATCGGTAATTTACAATTGTTATCGTTAATTTACTATAACGATCGTAAATTAACGATTGAAACCAATCGGAAAATAACAATCGGTTTACTGATCTCTAAACGGATCATTAAAGACTAAAAAGTTACTTTATAAATATGGCCCCTAGAGACACATTTACTGATCTGTATGTAATAATATTGTAATTTGTATTATGACAGTTAGGAGTTTGCCAAATAGAAGTTATACAAGCATACATCATAACTTTCCAGTTATAGGCTTGTAGATTTACACTTCCTAGTCGGGCCTGTCTGTCTGTGACAGACATATGATGAGCTGTGTAATATTAAGAAGTTCTGGGTTGGATCTTATGACGCAGCTGAAGATACAAGTGAGCAAACCTGAGAATGGGTGGCAGATCAGTGGTGTTGGTGATGTCACAGCTCACAGTGCTAGCAGGAAAAAAAAAAACACCCTTTATACTGCTGTAACTTTGGATAGACTGCTGCTAGAATAATAATACTAGAGTTATTTTAAAGTTAGGATTGGAAACCACAGTTCCCCTCTAAAATATACAGTTGTGGTAGTTTTCATCAGAAGTCGAGAGACAGATTACCTTAGTTTGTCCCTTTTAGTGCTATTTATAAACATAGTCCATATATGGTGTATCTATCAGGATATATCAGGATAACTGTGTGTTTTCCATGCTTGTAGCCATGAGGATGCAGTTCTTTTTATTATTTTTATCTCGTACTTTACATTTCTCTAGTAATGGGCTTTTAGTCCATATATAAACATCTGGGGAGGTGCGGCTGGGTCAGTCATTGGCCATGACATCATGTATACCAGAAGAAATCTGGCATATCTTAGATGCTGGCATTCTTGCAGCAGGGAAAAGTAAGTTCGTGGGCTTCAGGGACCATTGAGTGGTAAGTAACTATAATGATCTCAGGGGTTTGGGGGTGACCAAGGAGGAGAATGCTGGACTTCAGGGACCATGGGGAGGTGAGTAACTATAACCATCTAGGAGTGTGGGTGGGGGAAGGTAAGAATGGATTAAGAGAGAAAGTATCCCCCTCACTAATTATCCTAACCACCGCAGGTCCAGAAAAAAAAAGTTAAAGTATAATATTTTATACATTAAAACTCAAGAACACACAAGTATAAAATTACAAGGTGAGAGCACGATAATATAACTAGTATCTGCTAGGAGAGCATCCAGGGATGGTGCAGATAACATAGAGACTTTCCGCACTATCTTATGGGTAAGTGGAGGGGGGAAGATAGGGGAAATCATCCCAATATCCCCAGAGAACCCTACAAACAAAAGGGGCACCCCTAAAGCACTCGGTGCTCTGACTAGTCTGATCGTAGGGATCCCTGATCTAGGTCCCTATTATAAGAAGTGCAATCACCAAATAAAAAGTAAGAGAGCTCAGGCTCAGGTCACAACATAGAGAAGTGCTGGCATTGCATGCTGCATAGGTCGGATCAGACTTTCTGCACTATCCCTGGATGCTCTCCTAGCAGATACTAGTTATATTATCGTGCTCTCACCTTTTTATACTGAGTTTGTTCTTAAGTTTTAATGTATACCTAACAAAATATTATACTTTTTAACTTTCCTTTTTTTTTTCTGGACCTGCGGTGGTTAGGATAATTAGTGAGGGGGATACTTTGTCTCTTTAAAACAGGAGGATCGACAATATATAGAAACAATTATGAGTGTGTATTAGTTGTTTTTTTGGGGCATTTGAATGTTGCATTATGCTTAAAGGGACACTATACTGAAAAAATGACTTTGCCTCATCTTAATCTATAATTGATTTGCGTGTGTTGCTGCACGCCTTCAATCCAGCACACATTTTGTTTAGGAGCAGTATTCCCCCCTCCCTCTTTTAACCAGTCCCACTTCCATCCGACCTGACTTTTCCCACAAGCCTGCATACAGCATTCCAACTATCAAACTCTGTCACCATTCGAGCTACAGTAAAACTACTCACAGAAGAATAGCTTTTGAGAGCAAGGAACTTGATTGACAGCTGAAATATAAGAAGTTTTAGAATGGAAAATATATAGAGAATTTAGAATGGAAAGAAATAGGTGGCAGATCAATAAAAAAACAATACAGGTGGTTGGGAAGAATTATAGTTTCCAGTTATGGTCAATTTAAAATAACCTATTTTTCAGTATAGACACCCTTTAAGGGAACAAAGAAATGACAATTTATCACAAACTAAATGCAGACCTTGCTGATTCATATTAAAAACAAAAAATCAAGCAGGTTCAAAAGGCTCTGCATTACTATAATTATTGTTTATGTGCCACTCTTTGCAGTTTCTCTTTATTTATTGTGCTACTATGCTGCCTGTCTGTTGGCAAAGCAAGAGCTCAGCAACAACCCACACAATATATTGTTTATAATTGCCTTTCTCTATTCTTTCTCAGTCAGATTTGTCCCAGACACCCATGCATGAACATCCTTATGTGTATTGTCTTATAGTGTTGCATTTAAAAATGTCAAGTTTCTTGCTTTTTAATGTATCTTCCTTAAATGCCAGTGCTGATGTTTTTTTCCCTTACCACTCTTAGGCATTGCAACAGAAGAATGTTGAGGTTGCACGAGTTTATGCTGAAAATGCCATAAGGAAGAAAAATGAAGGTTTGAACTGGCTACGAATGGCTTCAAGGGTAGATGCTGTTGCATCCAAGGTCCAAACTGCTGTTACCATGAAGGGGGTATGTGATGTAGCTGTACTAAAAACACAATTCCTATGTAGCTGTTCTAAACTATAGGAAAGTACAGACTTGTTTATATAAACTATATAAGCAGCATCAAACTCTAACATGAGAACAGAAAACATGAATAACAATAACAAATAATTAAGGTGATTCCCTGCGTTATTGGGACTTGAACTGTTGTTATCTGACTTGAGCTGGAACCATGTGAGAATTAGGCTGGAAGGTGTCATCAGTAGCTATTGGAACTCTCGAAACTTGTGCCAATAGTCCTCTGATTAATTTTAAGCATTGCTGCCATATTTAATGACCATCATTAATAAAAACTGTAGAAAATGCTAATGGTATAGAGATTAACTTTTATTTAGGTTTATTTTTGGCACAGTAAGTCTTGCAAATAATCTATAGTACTTTCTCTGGGACAGGCTTTTTTAAAAATGCAAATTAAAATTGTTAATATAACTTTAAGCTGTAAACTACTGTAGTCTAAGAATGTACAAAAAAAACAGTGAATGTAAAATTAGTTTAATAAATTAGGCCCAGGGGTACCCAACCCATTTGATCTCAAGGGCCTCATGTGGCCCCTGGCCACTTTTGAGGACCACTCAATATATTTATAGGCATATATACGGTAAGTTATAATTAAGTCGTGCAGCAGACTGAGGTACAAATTGTCACTATTTACAAACTAACAGCAAAGAACTGCATTTATTGTAACTCATTCATTGTCACAATAAATGCAGTTCATTGCTGTTAGTTTGTTCAATTAGTTAATTGCATTTAGATTGCAACCAGTGCAGCCTTAAAATGAGATTACATCTGGAGGGCTGGCTGTAACACTGGGAGATTTGTAGACTGGAGTGCTTACTGTAACACTGAGTGATTGGGGTTATTCTGGAACAAACATACATAAATTGACTTTTATATAGTCAAAAGAATAAAAGGTTCCGAGCTCTCCTTCATCACACGAAAAGTTTTTATTAACGTTTCGGTGCTTAACAGAGCACCTTCATCAGGTTATGATGAAGGTGCTCTGTGAAGCACCGAAACGTTAATAAAAACTTAAGCTGGTACACACAGGTCGATCTTTTGGCCCAATCAACTGCTGCAGGCAATGTTTTGGTATATTAAGCCAAAGTATCGGCTATAATTTCAGACACAAACAATTGGTCCTGACCGTGAGTCACCGTCGATCCTGTTTTCTTCGATGGACTGCAAGATTTATCAGGCTGAAATATCGTTCAGTTTATAGTTTGGTAGGTCTGTGGACAGGAATATAGGGCATACATTTGATCATGTGTATCAGGCTTTAAAGGGCATGTCCACCCCAAGAAAGAAAATCTATATTACCTCTCCCTCACTAAACCCTAGATGGTTATAGTTACTTACCTTCCCTCGGTCCCTGAAGCTGCATTTCTTCAGTGACTGACTGCTGCAAGCTAGAAAACAAAGGCAGCATCTGTGTTAGATACTGGCTTTTTCACAGCAGAATAAAAAGTATTCATTATGGACTGAGGGGAGGTAAGAAATTTGTTTAAAATATTGTTAGGGCATGTCAACCCCGTGTACAAAAAAAATAATCCCGGTTCCGTTTTACTTACCCTTTGCAATGTTGCTCCCAGACAGTGAAAAAAGCTTTACAAGTCCATGATCCACCACTGCAGCTCCATTCTACTTTCTGGTGACAGAGTCAGTCACAGCCATTACCGTGACGCCACGGCCAATGGCTGACGGCCATTACCAAAGGAGCCTCCACTGTTGCTGCTCGCGCATGTAAAGTGCACGTGCAGCAACAGAGGAGGCGTGGATCGTTGACTTTTCTCAATCTGGGAACATCAGTGCAAAAGGTGAGTAAAACGGAACTGGGGTTTTGGAGGGGTTACATTTTTGTACAAGGGGTGGACATGCCCTTTAAGGGTCAGGTAAGCCATTTCCCTTGTTTCTTCTTGAGCTATAGAATCTTCTTAAGCTAATTCCCTGCATGACAGTTTACACTATTTGTAACCTCAGCCAGGGAGACTGAAAGCTGCAAACACTGCAAAACGTTTAAAGCTAATTTATTTTCTCTTACCTCTTAGGTAGGAATTATAGATTTATAGATTCATGGGAAGGAAAGTTGATTTTTGGGTATAGTAGTCTTGAAATCTAAATGCAAAATTCCTCATCTTTTATTTCCTCTATGTTTGCACCCAGTGAGTTTTTTCATATTGCCAAATATGTCCCGTACACATGTCCGATTTTGAGGACAAGGGCCGGCACACAAGCATGTGCACACCATACACTGATCAATTGTTTTAGACGACCAATGTTTAATGTATGGAAGTTTGGTTGGGCCTCGTTGACTGATTCAGCTGACGGATCATCAACATGTTTTCACCAAGGTTCCCAGAGTGTTATTTTATTTTTGGTTATGGCACCTGGTATAACATGAACATGTATTAAGGATGAGTGCAAATGAACTATAACACATATAATTGAGAATGGAAAGATTAAACGCATTCATGAGTCCCAGAAATATCAAGAGGCTAAAACCCTCTCACTCCTTCATAATACATGGCATTTCCCCGACCATTTCGTACAGTAGGAGCATTTCGTAAGACATGAGAGAACACCCTTTAACAAAACAGCAAGTCCCTTTATTTTGTATAAATAGACATTAACAGTAGATACTGGCAAATTTTATCCTTTTGCTTAAAGGCGAACTGAACCCAATTTTTTATAATCCAGAATCTGAAAAACACCAATAAGCTATAAAATCCCACTTCAGTAAATTGTATTAAAGTAAATGTAAGCCTGTTAAGAACTGGATGAAGTATCTGTGTGTATGTGCAGTGTCAGACCTCCTGACATCAGTCACATGCAACCTTGCTTTATCTATCCTGTAAAAGGATCGGTTAGAGATTATTAATGGGTGTGACCAACTGTAACAAGTTTCTGCCATAGCTAAGGACTGAGCATTAGCAGGACATAATGGTCGTTGACCACACTTTCTTATACTAGAATGCTGTGTAAAGCACAAACCATATGTTATTTAGGTACATTTCCCAGCGCCCGTATCAAAATGAGAGGTAAGACACAGATTACTGGTTTTATATCAAGGTGTTCTGCCTTCTGGTTCAGTGTTGTTCTGTGGCTTTAGTTGACTTTTAATAAGGCATATTATTGCTTTACAGTGTAATGAGAATTGTTTTTTTATTTATTTATTTATTTATTTATTTTGCTTTACCGGAACAGGTGACTAAGAATATGGCTCAGGTAACTAAAGCACTGGACAAAGCTCTAAGCTCTATGGACCTGCAGAAAGTTTCTGCTGTCATGGATAAATTTGATCAGCAGGTACAAAACTTGGATGTGCACACATCGGTAAGTGACTAAAAAAAATGGAAGTAATGTTCCATTAATTTGATATTATTTTAATATTATTATATTTATATTTTTGAAGTAATCTTATGCTGCTCAAAAATTAAATAGCAACTGTACATACTAAGACAAATTGGCTGCACCGTTATCTGGGGAGCCTTTAGTGTTATATAAATTATTGACGCTCCCACCTGGTCACACTTATTATTAATTAATATTTATTTTATTTTTATAATTATTAATAATAAAAGAGCATCCAGCTGCTTAAAAGAGGACCCACAGATCTAATGGTTTAATGTTAATCCCATGTTAATGCCTAATGGATGCCAATAAGACTTAAAGGGTAACTGTGGTCGCAAATTCTTCCAAACTAGTAAGGATTATATAAAAAGCCTTCCATCACATCTCTAGATAAAATTTGTAAGAAGCTATTGCTGGAAAGGTTCAGCAATGTAACCTGCTTCAACACTTCCTGTTTTCAGCCATGTGACCAGCTTGTAGTCATGTGACCAGCCTCAGTCTGCATAAATAGGCTCCCCTTCTCAGCTGTCAATTTCCCCCCCCCAGGTACTTCCTGAATTCCCCATTATCAAGTCTTAACTGAGTATGCTTCTCCCCCGGGGCGGACAGGTGAGGCAGAGGTCAGGTGATGTCACTCAACCTACTGGAAGCAGGAAGTTTGAACATTCACCTCTCACAGGCTCCAGCCAGTGATGTGATTGTTAGCTCATTTTAAAGGAAATACTTCAGGCTTTCATTTAACCCTACCTTATTTGAGACCACAGTTCCCCCTTAAAATGAAATAGCTGAAAGCAAAATGTATTGCCTATTAGTTAAGGATTTATCTGTATTTACTGAGTAAAAGAAACTGTGCCACTACACTGGCAAGGGTTTCCATCATGAAGGCCACAAATACATTTTTCAAGACCGCATTGGGGACATTCACAAGAAATTGCTTTTGCCTTTTTGTCCTTAAGGATAGCTCTGCTACTATTAAATCTATTTTTTACTCACTTTATGTATGTTCTGGAGATTCCTAACCTGTACTTTTCTTATAGGTAATGGAGGACTCAATGAGCTCCGCAATGACCCTCACCACTCCACAAGAGCAGGTAGACAACCTCATAATACAAATAGCAGAGGAGAGTGGACTGGAGGTAATGGATCAGCTAAATCAACTGCCTCAGGGAGCTACATCAGTGGGTGAAAGTTCCACCCGCACACCGGAAGACCAACTGTCACGCAGGTGAGAATACCTTGTGTTGCTTGCACCATGTCAAGGATCGGAAGTTTATACTTTTACAGGGTTATGCATTAAAAGTTCTTATCGTTAAAAATGGTGCTAATTTTGCCCCAACCAATCAGATGTTAGCTTTCAAATGTTAAGTAATATTTGATTGGTTAGGGCAAAATTAGCACCATTTTAAACAATAAGAACTTTTATTGAATCTCCCTGTTAGTGATGTATTATATAGAAATATTAGAGCAAAGTGAACTTTTTATTTTTGTTATTCTTAAGAAATTTTGTTTTTTTAGAGTTGTAAACATGGTCGCACCCTTTTTATCTAAGTTATGTAACAGTCTTATTTGCCTAGTGTATTATAATAAATATATACAGTGTGAATTATTTTCATTTTAAAGACCCACAGTAGTCCTTAATTAGTCTTTAGAGAGCTCTAATAATATGTTATAGCAGCAGTAAATAAGGTAACGCAACCAATTGTTTAAGACTAATTTTCTAAACTAAAACAACTGGACAATATAGTAAATCACGGACAAGAATTGGTCTTTAAAACACCATAAGGTTGTTCAATCTGAAATGTCATGTATGTGTGTATGTATATATATATATATATACTGATGACGGCTCGCACATTGGGCTGGAAAAACGCGTAGATGTGATTGTACAATAAAAGCTGTTTTCGTCAAAAGACCCGTGAGTGGATCTTTTTCCTTCATTTTATATATATATAATAATATATATCTATATAATATATATATATTATATATATATATATATTTTTTTTTTATAAAAATGTAATGTAAACAGTCAGAATGGTGTGGTGGAGTAAATGTAGATGTACATCTAGCAAAGATAATGCTAGTGACACTTTCTGATTGTGATCTCTTTCAGACTAGCTGCTTCTAAGGAACTGAAATTTCATTGAATCATTGCTCCTGTGAACAGTCAGACTTCTTGCCTTTACGGGGTCATTTATTACGCTGTGGCCTTTTAGGAAAGGAGAACCAGGATCCCAACTTGTGCTGCTGCTGCTGTACTGTTGTTAAGCCTAAGGTTGATGTATATATTAATAATTAAGTTCCAGTGCTGGTTGGGGTCTGAAAAAAGTAAAGTAATTACATGTGAACATTCAAACCACCCTCTTGTAAACATGATAAAGATTGTTTAGCTTGCTCATTTCAAGAAAAAAAAACTTGAGTCCTTATCATGGATGTAAATCTTAATAAGAAGTAGTAAGTAGTTTTCCGTTATTTTACCTTTGATCACATTTTGGAAAGTTTTCTGCTCTGATGAAGTTTGTATAGAGGACTAAGACCGCACATGAATTGTTCACACATTTATTGGCTTGAATACTTGCACTTTCCTTGTCCACAAGACCTAATGGAAGTCTGGTTTTTCCCATCCTCTCACTTAGTCTCCTCTCTCTTTTTTTTTTTTTTTTTTATAAGCACTTGATTTAGTTCTATTTTACTGTACAACTTAATTGATATTGTGCTGCCAAGTTTCTCTTGCTACTTACAGATACACAGGTGCTTTCCTGAAGTGCAAGGCATTTAGACTCCTTAGAGTGTCTCTGTTGAACTGGATTTAATTCTATTTGTTTGCCTTTATGATATTGTCATTAAGTCCCCAAGGTGTTATGTGCAAAGCTCAGTCTGATTCATGCTCTAATTGGATTCCTATTAATTATAGTCATGAGGGAAATTAAAGATATTAAACTGCTTATATTACAGTATACTAAATTTACTAAACTGTTGAATCTCAACTTTATTTTTGCTCATTACCTACAGAACATTAAATTGTAACCGTGCATTTTATTTTATTTATAGAAAGCACCAATGCAGCACATTTTTATTCTTCTAGTGGGAATTTGTGCTATTTGGATTACATAAGTATCACTGTCTTGTGCCTATTTGTTTGTGTGCCAAGTGTATTTTCATTGGCTCAGTATGTAATTCTTCTAGATGCCCAATAGTGCCCAGTGCTCTATCCCAAACACTATAATCTCAGTATAATATGTTTTCATTGCGTCTTCTGAAGGACTGGTAAAGAATCCAAAAGGTCTGCAAATTGTGATTTATTAACACAACATGATTTGTACTGCAGGTCTTTTTTATGTACAGACATTTTGGAGTCTTTCTTACAATTAATACAAATATTGATTTCTTGCTGTTCATGGTACTCCAAATGTGTGATTTTTACTACATCTCTACATTGAGGGACAGAGTTACAGAACTTTATGTTGGAAGCAACAGATCTCGGTGTAATATAGGTGTGATTCTTTAAAATTGCTTTTATGTATCCTTTTCTTTTTATTTGGGTAATTATCACAAAGAAATCCTTTTTATTTACGTTTCAAAATAAATTTGTTTATTCTTCAATAAAGATTGTGCCTTTCAACCTTGTACTTAGTATTTCCTTGTCTATGAAGTCAAGCTTTATGATACAGATGTCATTTATACTAATTGTAATATATATTGGCCCTGGAACACAAATGTGATATAGTTTATAATAGTGATTAGACTAAAGGCAGCCATATGGTGCGGTGAAATTGTTGATGTACCAGTCGCACTAATAATATTCACAGTGGTGTATATTTTCAGCATATTAACAGACCCTACTGTTATGAATATTGTGCAATCTTATTCCTACATTAATTTTTTTTAACTTATTACCCTTACATTTTTTATTTAATTTACTTTATTTTTATTAATTTTATGAAAAAAACTGATGCCATTATGTTTGTAATGCAGATGACAAAAGCTGTTAAAATTGTGTGGTTCATCCTATGTTGGGGAATGTATACACTTGCATATCTTTGTATGTGTGTATCACAATATTGTTTTTACTGTAGATGTGACTCTAAACTAGATAGAACTTGTAATGCTGATTATTTCATTGCTAAAGTAGATTGAGATATTGTGTGTGGTGATATTACACTGTTGTTGCTAGAGTAGCGGAACTGCCAATACAGGAAAGACCCTGATAATTTTTTCTGCCAAATTTGTTTATGTAAAGGTCATACTTAATAATAATGAATTTATTTTGATAAGTCTGGACAAGTATTGGTGAAAAAAACGCTTCTCCTACCAACACATACCAATTCATAGCACATTTTTAGTATGCTTACTCCTTTACAGCAGGTGATGATGGCTCGGTCATGGTTTGAGTGGATATTCTACTAGAAGGTTGAGGTAATTGTTTAAAGGGAGAAGTTCAAGAACAAATACATAAGCTTTTCAAAAAAAAATAGCAGTTATTACTTTTCATCCAATGACCTTAATCTGCCAATTCAGCTATTTTGTCTGTGATAGTAAATTAAATGCACCAAAATGACATTCGTTGCAGGACCCTTAGTAGGAGACCGTGATAGGTCTTGCCCTTGACCAGAGCACCTGGGTTGATTTAGTTTGCTCAGTGATGATGAGCATCTTGACCCATCCAACAGTTCAATCAGTAGAAATTACTGTTAGGAACAATTCCAAGGAAGTGGTGCATCTGGGAAGAAGCGACCATTTCTGTCTAACAGCGGGACAGCAAAGGGTAGTTATTAAATCAACTGATTTTCAAATGTGATGTATAGAATAACTAAGAAGGCGCATACACAAACTAACAATTTAACAAATATTGATAATTTCCACTGAACTGTCCCTTTAAGACACTGTTCGTTAATGTAATTCTAGATGACAGGACAGCATCCAATGGGTACTATATATATGGGCCTTTGACATTAAATGAATGCTATATGTCTCTGATTTAGACCAGGAGGAGACTAGTCTCACACCCTCCACAATGGATTGTTTCCAGGGTGGCGGACCTAAACCTCTTGGTCCTCACCCCTGTTCAGTTACAGCAGCATATAGTTTAAAATATTGGCGACAATGGAGACACACGCACATTGATGCGAAAGGTTACCAATGACAAACGGTCATTGACGAATATGTTCTTATCATTTAAGAAAAAAGAGGAGAAAAAAAAAAGAAAAGAGCATTAAAATTCTGTTTAATTCCAGGATGAATCGGGAAACACTTGTATCACAATACCAGGACTGGATTGTCATCTTACTCGTGGAGGGTGGAATTATCGCCCTTGCCAAAAAAAAAACAGAAATAATGATGATCAATTCGTGCAAGAAGCCCAAGTAACACTGTACATATCAAAGTGATAGCCTTTCTTTTGATTACATGGCCTCAGCGAAAAAAGGGATTGCTTTACCGCCTTACAGCATCTGGCTGATGCCTTTCTTTACTTGAACAAGCAAGTCTACAACTTTATTAATGCCCTGAGGAAGATGTTTTGTAACCATAAATGGAAGTTTTTTTTGATTTTGTTGATAGCCAAGAAAAAAGGACCTCAGAATACAACCCAGAAATATCACATTTGTGATGAAAAATAGGTTGTTCTTCTTTCAGATTTGATTCTATGGCCTTAAAGTTTGTGATGCAAAGCGGAAAAATTGTGGAATTCTAATGACTCCAATGTTTGCAGTCCAGTAACGTTTTTTTTTTTTAAATAATGAATGGTTACTTTTATTACCACTTTTTTTTTTTTACTGCATTGTGTGTAGGTTATCTAAGTGCAGATGTTCTAGATTGGCCTTGTGAGTTCTTGTAAAAAGTAGTGTCGTGGGGGGAAAAAATGATCTGAACAGTTACAGAAGTAAAATCGAACAGTAAGGTTGCTGTCTGATAACTCTTAGCATGGACAGTCAGTTCAAAGCATTTTTGTGGTTTCTAAATAATAGCACCTCATTGCTAGATCTGTCAGGTAGACTGCACAAGATCAGTACACATTTTTCATTCAATAATCTATATTTTTTTCTTAAATATCTTAAACAAAAATATTAAACTTTTCTTATACTACCAATAGATTTATTAGAATTTCATATTTTTCCAACAGACATATCAGGGTTATATGTCATGTTCTGGAAGCTGCCTTTCCAAGGATGCCATACTATTACGAGTGCTTCGGAAAGTTGGGTTAAGAACTAGAAGAAATGGACAAAGTTTCTCTATGCCAGTTCAACCCCCAGCAGAGAACCTTCCTTTAGTGTGCCCTGGCTTCTAGGCTGATGGAGACTAGAGGTGTTCGTATCTTATCAGATATCCTTCAAGTGCAGGAGCCTGCAATGGTGTAGGAATGGATCTCATCCAGGAGAGACGTAGCTCCCATGGACTTATGGTCGTGTGTTGAAAGACTACAGAAATTGTCAACATCACCTATTTCCTGTTCAGGTGCAAATCATTCAAACAGTGTAAAAGTTTGTAAAAGACGTGAAGGGTTTTAATACAACATACACAATTTCTTAACCAGTGTCCCGAACCTGTAGACAAACTGGTAAGGAATCCACTGCCAAAAAAGGATGATTGGAAACTAGGAATGCTCCTAGTAGTAAGCCTATTGTGGACCAACAAATGTTGTGCATCTGGGACCAAATAGAAATAACTGCATGAATGTTGTATTTTTGGATCTCTCACTGAGTTTAGATGTTCAGAATGTCACATGCAGACACAGTTCTAAGTGCCCATAATTGTGGTGTGCAGAGAAAAGGGGCACACTATTTTTCACTTGACTCTGTCAGAGGAAGCATGCAGTAATGAAGGAAGAGAAAAAAAGGAGTAATCAGTCATTCTTAGCTTCACCAGGCAATTTTCCTCATTACCGTTGTCCTTTTTGCAGACAGCTACATATATATATTGTGTGAGAGAGTTGCACATTGCGTGCCCAGTCCACAGCAAGTATGATTATGCTTGAGAAGTCAACGTCTGTGGTTGTGAAGCGGAGTGAGATTAATTTGACCATGCTTTGCCTTGACCAATATCAAAAACCCTGAATGTTGTTACATTTATAAAACAAGGAATTACAGAGCTAACAAAATGAATAAATAATTATATGGCCAAGGCTTGTAAATAGTATATCTTTTAATTATCAGAGCGATTATATTGGAATTGAATTCCACTTCACCACCTTTTATTCTAAAGTCATGTAAATTAGTATTGTTCTTCCGATTTAAAGTTGAATTAGCTTTAAAAGGAGAACAAAGTTAATAGGACAAATGTGTGTTGCCTTTCCTTTTCGATGCAGGCCAGTATTCTTCCCGGAATTTTTTTTCCCAAGGGTGGCATGAAAAAGTAGCTGTGTGGGGGCAGACAGGAAATTTGGGGGTGGGGAAATTAAATGTGCACTTGCCATCCTGTCTTTCCTGATTTAAGATACCCGCACAGCTGTGCACGATTGTTACGAGCATGGGGGGGGGGGGGGGCCTTCATCAAACAGCCATTATGGCCGTAGAAACTATCTGTCACAAATGTGATTGACTGCTGTGGAGAAGCAAGCTGGAGACTGGAAAAGATGATAGGTATCTGAGTGAGGTAAGTAACGGTTTAGCGGTGGGAAGAAAAATATACTGGTAACATTTTGACAGGGGCCTGCTTACTAGTCTGAAGGAAAATACTGGCCAGCCTTGCATTGTTTTAAAATGAAAACTCCTTCATTCTGCAACCAAGGAATGCTGGGAGTTGTAGTTTTAAAAACATGTGAAGGTTGGACATCCTGGATAAAGTATGTGGATTTTTTAAAGAGATGGGGTAGTGATTTCACAGGGCCCAACCTTAAGGAAACCTACACACCACAGGCTTTAAATAGTATAACTGTCAGCCTCACAAGAAACCCAAATTCACTCAACAGTCCCAAATTAACGGGGAAAGTATTGGTCTGACACTTCAGTTTATGATTAATCGTATAAAACCAAGCCATATTCCATCAAAGCAGCAGGGGGGACACAATTAACCCTTCCTATGACTAGAAAAAGTAACTTTTTCCATAGCCTGGCTGATAACGGGACATTTACAGCAAAGATCTCTTACAGCAGTGGTTGTAACTCGGAACAACCGAGTCACCACACTTAAATTCTTCGCTCACCCAATAATACTCACGTGGCAGCACATGCACACATGACATGGGTACAAAGTGAGCAGCTCGGTGTTTCCATGCGACCTTCCATAGCCCAGCCTCTCTTACGGGAATTATTAACGTGTGGTTAAATAATAGTGAGTGTACAAAGGGCTTAACTAATGAGAAGACACGCTCTCAAGAAGAGAAACTAGGACTGAAGGGGGGTGAAGCTTGAAAACAATAGTACCTTTCAAAAATATACTCTTTACCCTGCACCCTGAATCGGGTTCTATTTTTAAGAAATACTAGTTATGAATGGTCTGCACCACTTTGATTGGCTGGCAGAAGAAGGGTACTGGTCTGAGCATGTACTAGCTCTCCAGTTCAGATTTTTTAAGTGATCGCCCCCCACTTTGATTGGGCAGTCAGAAGAGGGTACTGGTCTGAGCATGTACTAGCTGCCATGGTTCAGGACAGTGGGAAAAGAGTGCTGCTAATCAGGCTGGAGAGCTTACATGCAATATCAGACCTGCAGATGTCTCAAGTCCTAATTGGCAGTATCGAGGGCACTACCTACATCTTCTGTGACAGTTTCCTAATTTCCCCTAAGTCTTATTGTAACACTGTTAACTTGGCTTAATAGCATTTTATAATATTTGAAGAGGAAGTTGGCATAAAACACATTTTATTACAAGATAAACCAGTGAAAAGTTCAGTTTAGAAGCCTTCTTGTTCTATAGTTACTTCCTCCTTCCATTTTTCCTTAACACACTGGGCCTACAACTTTTTGGGGTCTCTTAACTCTAAGAGTGACAATATACCTGGACATATATTAGCAACTCTAGTCGCATATGGAAAATGATGTCCCGATGCCATTGGCATTTTATTCTATGGGCATAAAAAAAATTCTGTTGCATATTATCATCATGAGAAAAACAATCAGTGGCTCCAAACCTCCCCTGTTCCCTTGCTCTCACCACTCCAAAGCTGGTTTATCCGTGTCTCCCGCATCTAGGTACGTGTCAGGTTTCCAATTCATTGCAATGGTTGATCAGTACTACCTCGAAGTGTGCTCATTGCCCGGGGCTTGTCCGCGCCCTCTTAGTAATCTCACATGTTGTCCTACGGACCCGGCTTGGCACCACTTAACTGATTCCTGATCCAACATTCCAACAGCCCGTTTGGTTAAAAATCAGATTCTTTATTCGCACATCATATTAAATCACTCAAATATAATGGAGAAAATTAGCACCAATGTCCTTTTAAGGAGGTGGTTACTATGACACACAAAGTCTATGAGTAAGGGTCACCTGACCCGAAATGGTCAGACATTGGTGCTAATTTCTCCTACATTATCTGATTTATATAGATGATGATGCGAATAAAGAATCGATTTTTAACCAAACGGGCTGTTGGAATGTTGGATCAGGATCGAGTTTAAGTGGGTGCCAAGCCGGGTCCTTAGGACAACATGTGGCATTATTATCATCTCCAATAGTAAAGCAGAAACATTGCAAAGTGTGTCTGCATGAACAGTCGTTCCCATCTACGATAGAAATGATAAACTCTGAATAGAATGTTTTTTGCCAATTGCTGAAAATTCCAATTGGATTCCAATTGATATGCCTTGAATTTAGTGGGGGTAACGTGTATGGCTTTCTTAAAGATGCTACAAGTTTTTTAATATTTTATTACACTTATCGGAAGTAAGAATCTTAGGCACACAGCGGGATTATCCATCTGTGTCTATTCTGTGTATTCTGTTTTCTATTTAAAGAGGGCACATTAGCTATGTTGCAGGATCCTGAATTTGTTGTTATTTATTTTTGTTCTTTTTATTAGCATTTGTACGGTTAGAATAGTGGTGACAGTGTTGTAGCAAATATCACAGGGCCCAAAGCAAGAATTTAGATGGGGGCCCCCCACATAAAAATAATTTTGGTGCAGTTCAACCTAACCCGCTAACTGCAGCAAGGTTTATTTAGGGCATGTACCCCTACTAAGAAAAAATGTACCTCAGTAGTAGCCCCCACAAAACCCGTTTCATTTAATTAAATCTGGGGGCATCTTGTGAAAGTTTAAGTAAGCCAAAATGGGGGTTTGTGGGACTGAACTTCGTAGGTAAAAATTTTTCTTAGGAGGGGGACATGCCTGCAGGGAGGGGTACAGGGCGCAACTGCTATGGCTGCTATAGTGATTCCTGCGCCCCTGAGTGGTGAGCTCAGCACACCACAAATATTTTTACCTATGCCCTTATTTCTAAAGGCCACTTTATAATTACCATAGCTTTTCTTATTTAATTTTTTGCCCATGGGTGTGTAGCGTTCTTAGTGTTACCAGACTTTTTCTGACCAGTCACATTGACAAAATGTATGTTTTTGTCGCAACCGCCAGGATCTGCCAAGAAAATGCTTATGTGAAAGTAGTTAATTGTTTGCTTAATGCACAGTTTTTCCTAGCATATGTATGTGCACTAAGCTTTCCTTTTTTTTTTTTTTTTTTTTACTAAGTATTCTTTTATAAAGCAGGGCTATTGTATTAAAATACTCTTGAGTATGACCATAGGGAGGTATAATGCTATTTGATACTAATGGTCATTAAATACAACCTATGAGCAATAATAAAGGAAATAATAGTGTACAGTAACTGAACTTCTCCTGTCAAGCTCCACCCTTTCCTCCATTTAAAGGACAAATTTACTCCCCTTCCCCACTCCTCTTTTTTTTCTCACTAACCTTATGTACCCACGTGAGGACCTTCTTGCCATAGCGATCTTCCCTGTCACTGGGTCTGGAAGTTGGAGTCAGGGCCACGTCTACCATTAGGGAGTGAGACATTTGTCTCAAAGCGCACCCCTGCACTGAAGAAGAAAGGCGGCAGACAGGCAGTGGTGGGGGAAAAAGTTGTTTCCTGACCGGTCAAGAAAAAAAATAATTTTCCACCTAGTAACAAATATGATGTTGTTAAATCATTTTAATTGTTGTTTAGCTTTAGTTTGTTAGGCTAGGTTAGACTATTGGGTTACTAGGGCCCTGCTGAAAAGAGTCTCCTTGACATGGTAGCAGGCTTACAAATCTTTTGGCTAAAATTTTTTATACACAAAAAGTATGGCATTTCTAATGCATAACAATGGCGGCATTCAAACGTTGGTCAGGCAGCTACAAAACCCTAGTGCCCGTTGGAGCGAAGGTATCTTTAGGTAGTATTTAGGTAGTATTACTTGACTTAGGCCCTGGGCCTCTAATTAAAGAGGGAAGTTCAGTGCAAAAACATAGCTGTTAGAAAAAAAGAGCAGATTTTCCCAATCCTAAATCTAAATCTGCCCAACTCCGCATTTTGCTTGTTGTATAAATAATGCTCCCGAAATTCTGACTTCCTGACTTTGCAGGACCCCTACTAGAGACCATTATGGTCTTGCCCTTGACCCAGTGCTGGGTTGATTCAGTTGCTCAGTAGAGATCTGAGCATGTTTGACCCACCAACAGCCAATCAGTAGAAATGTACTGTTAGGAAACATTCCAAGGTAGAGTGCATTCTGGGAAGGAAGAAAAGGACCATTACACACCCTGAAATGTCAGCTTACTAATGTCAAAAGCAGGGATAGCAAGTGGATAAATTCAAATGAATTTTTCAAAATGGAAGAGATATGTAGGATAACTAGGTATGTATAATAAAGTAAGAATTTTCAAAATAATGATATTTTCCACTGAAATTTCCCTTTAAAGATAGTGCTGAAGACCTCAGGAAGCCTGACAGAAGCCAGTTTTCTTTGTGCGCCGCTTCTCATTATAAATGACATTGGGAGGTGTGTACCAATCCTACTCCCTACCCCAGGTACTTTTCATTTACTTTTAACTGTATTTGAAACAAGCTCTAGGTAATCTCTGGTGCGAAGAAGATGCACCCTATAAGTATTTAACGCTTGCACATCCACCATGCAGTCTTCTGGGGAATAGATGTGTGGGGCTCTGTGACTGTTCTCTTGTGATACTTGCCACAACCTAGGGGTTAATATCATGCTAACCAATCTTAAATCGATTAGTGGGACTTGAACCCCAGAGTTGTGTAGCGGCTCAAAGGTAAATTCTCATAAAGTTTGTAAATGTACCTGTACTCTTTGTATGCTGTGGTGGATGCAGCAGTCTAAATGCAGTTAGAAACACATATGCCGTTGAGGTCACCGGTTCAAATCCACAGGCTACTTATGAAACAACACAAACAGTCAAAACTATTCTACTGCATTTTTTGTTTCATTATGTTCCTAGCAAAAGATAGACTCTACATGAACTAGTGTACCACATAGTTCCTTTTGGGATAGGGTTATAATGCTTTGATTAAGCAAGAAAGAGTACATGAGATTGCAATTCAATTCCCCAGAGATTACATTTCTTTGTATAAAAAGCTTACACTTACTGAACTAGATCTCAGTAAGAAGAATTCCCATTCACATCCAAAGACAGAGGTGCAGACCCTTCCAACCCCTACCCCATGGAGTAAATGTATCCAAATTTGAATAAGTTATGGTAGGAAGGCCACACACCAAAGGTTTATAATGTGAACTCTTTTATTGAACCATTACAACACAACGTTTCGGAGGGTTCCCTCCTTTCATCAGTATTACACAAGTGATCTCCCTTTTCATTAAATACACATCATGCTCCGTGACTCCTAAAGAGAAGGGATGATCACTTGTGTAAGACCTGATGAAGGCGTGGAACCCTCTGAAGACTTGTGTGTGTTAATCCTATATTAAAAATCCTAAATGCTGCGTCAGGGTGCAGTGTGTGTCTGGCTCCGTGTGTGTCACTGCAGTTCCTTAGTACTCACCACTAAAGAGAGATGGTAGATTGTCTGCAGTTCCTATTGACTCACCACTAGAGGGAACACAGGAAACAAGCACGGAGAAAGAACACAGCAGTTAAACAGAACTGCAGGTAAGGTTTCTTGGGACAGAGGTGACCCTGGATTTGGGACTGAGGGGAGCCCCTGGATTTGGGACGAGGGGGGACCTAGATTTGGACGAGGGGGGGACCTGATTGGATGGGGGGGCCCTGGATTTGGGACCGAGGGGGGGCTGGATGGACTGGGGCCCCAGGATTTGAGGGGGAGGGTTGGATTGGGGCCGAGGGGGCCCCTGGATTGGGACCAAGGGGGGCCCTAGATTTGGACTGAGAGGAGCCCTGGATTTGGGGACCAAGGGGGGGCTGGATTTGGGGCCAAGGGGGGCCCTGGTATTTGGGACTGAGGACGGGGCCAGGATTTGGGGCCAGGGGAGGGTTGGATTTGGGGGAGGGAGGGTCTAGATTTAGACTGAGGGGGGCCCCTGGATTTGGACCAAGGTGGGCCCCTAGATTTGGACCGAGGAGGAGGGACCCTGATTTGGGATGGGCCGAGGGACTCTGGATTTGGGACATTTGAGGAGGGGGGCCCTTGGGGACACTAAGGGAGCACTTTGGGGCTTCTGCGCCTGTTATTGTAACAAGCTTAAGTCTAGTGGTTCTAGAAAAGGCTCACTTACTGTAACTACCTGTTCTGTGTCAGGGATGGATGGGATGGAGGATTTCTGTAACATTGATTGCGTAAGCTTCTAGTAGCTATATTGACTTCCTTGTTTTGATCTGTTCAGCACTATAGAGCATATAAAGTAAACATGTATCATTAGCTGGTGTCACCCAGTAAGGTGGGTTATGGAAGCTGGCCTCCAGTACCCACTGGTTATTTTAAACCACACAACAGCCCACAGCTAAGGAGAGATTTTTACATAGATTGTTGGATCTTTGTGACTATGCTCTGCCTATTGGACAATGTTGTTTGGAGATTTTAGTTTCATTTAAATACCACCCATTAAAGACCATGGTTGCAGTTAACAATAGCAATGTAATTAACAAGAGCTAGCAAAACACAAAATACTGCTAAGGTTTGAACATTTAAAAAGCAAGAGAAACAATTTTAGAAAATACCACTGTTTTATGATTATGACCTAAAACATCTTGAGATTTTGTATGCAGAGCCTTTATCAGCTTACGGATGAAATCAAACATATGTTATGATAGAAATATGATTTTAAACTATTGCAAAGTAAAGATTTGTTTGCCCTCAAAGCAACATTTTATGTTTTATTTCTTTACATAACTATATGCAGAGTGCCTTACGTTTAGCTTATCAGTATGTAGCCACTTTCCAATAGTGTTGGTTCTACAGGCAGTCTGATTTTTTGACCTAGTCCTGCTCATTCTGCCATGCATTTTAAGGGATATTAAGTGGAACACCAATGGATTTAAGGATGGCTGTATAAGATATTTATCATGGGCTAGAATGTCTGTTTAGTATGATATTGTATGCCTTTGTATGTTTTTGGAAATGCAGTTATACATGTGCATATGTGTCTGCAAGTTATGGGAAGGTATTTTACATGTTTGGAACCTATTGGATAGATCATGTTTGTAAATCTTGAAAGAGTATCTAAATCGGTTCATATACCATATATCTCAAGTATAAGTCGAGTCACCTGAAGAAGGGGCAAATATCCCCCGAAATGTTGCGAGTGGATGGTGGTCCAAAATAAAAGAATCCCGTTTATTGTGCGACCTTGTTGTATTGCTTATTTGGACTGTTAGGAGGAACCTGGGTGTCTGCCCCTGGTTGGGTTTAGTGTGCACCCATTCCCTTGTCTTTTGTCTTCTTGTATAAGCCGTATCCTATTTTTACCTCAAAGAGTAAGAAACATGATTGACTTGCGTATAAGCTGAGGGTTGAAATATGACCTACTGACTTGTAAACTTTATTTAGTTGCCTTGTGAATGTACAGCAGTAGTCCATACAGTAATAGCCAAATCCAGTATGGCTATTACTGTATGGGAAATCTGCTGTCCGTAAAAAAGATTATCTTGGCCTCCAGAGTTTAGAAACTCTCCAGCATGCTAAGAAGCTGGGTTGTTAGTTTCCAAACACCTCACTGCAGTGCCAAGGAGATGAGCTTTTTATGGACAGCACCCCAGGAAAGGCCCAAAACATTCCCCCTTGGAGAGCCCCCCAGTTCAGTGAGTAAGGTAAGTGCTTACATGAAGAGAGGTAAGTCACTGTAAGGTACCGTATTGTAATTCCCCCCCACCCCCCCAATCCGTCTGCTGCGTCGCTCTGTAAGTTCGGTAATGGAATACAGGGATCCAGTGGCACTCTGGATGATGTTTCATACTCTGCGGCCTGTCTCACTTACTCCCCGGTGCCGAGTAGTGACGTCACTACTTTGCGCCGAGTTATGGACATCAGTGCAGAGTGCCAGCCAGATCCCTGGTTCAAATTACCGAACTTACAGGCGAGCAGCAGCACTGGATGGGGGGGGAAAATTTACAATACTTACCGTGACCCGAGTATAAGCTGAGGTCGGCTTTCAGGCTAATTTGTAAAGGAAGGTCCACCCCAAAACTAAAATTTATACCCATACTGGCCCCACTCTGTAGGGTATAAAACTCCGGGCCACCAAGAAATGTTCTCCGCCTCTGAGCGTCCTCTCAGATGTTTTTGGCTTGCTCAGAGAGCCCTTTACTCCACCCCCCCTCCCTCCCCCTAGTGTAAAATCCCCTTTCCCACATATTAGGGATAGTTCCCCCAGCCCCAACCGCAATGAAATATTTTAAGAAAGTCCCCGTCTTACTTACCTTCCTCTCTCCTCGGTGTTCTGAACTGCTGGTAGCCGCGTCTGTGATTGGTGCCTCTCAGCCAATCACAGGCGCGGCTGCCACTCCGGCCCTTATTGCAGTTCAGTTCAAGCAGAGCCGGGCATTGCGCCAGAGGAGAGAGGGAAGGTAAGTAACGATTGGGGCACTTCTTAAAACTATAATATAGAGGTTGGGGCTGGGGGAAACTAGCCCTAACATATGAAAAATTTGCAAAAGGGGGGACATGCACTTTAAAGCCTGAAACCTCGGCTTATACTTAAAGGATCATGAAACATCCCCACTAAGGCTAAATTAATGCATCTTATATCTCTAAATTTAATTCTTTCCTTTAATAGAATCAGCTGTATACCCCCACAGATTTGTGGACCAGGCCTCTGCTATTAAAGAGTCTGGTTTCCCTTATGCTGACAGAATAGCATTAGACATTGTTGTTTTCTTCCTAAATAGAAAAGTAATTTAAACTTCTATTGGAAGGAAACAAATTAAAGCATCAGTGAGGTTTAAAACATTTTTTTGCAAATATACAAGTTCTCTCCTTGCATGTTCATAAACTGATTTCATATCTCAACTTGTTTGTGATGGTATAACAGCTTTGATTGTATAGTTCAAGTTGTACAAGGGCGTCCAGCAGCAGTATAGAAAAATGGGACTTGTATTGCAATTGGTACTGAGAGTATAAAAAAACAAAAATGGCACATCTGCTCGCCTGCATGAAATGGGTTTCCTCCAGGCACTCCATTTCCCCCACAAAAATAAAGAAGCGGACAATAAAAAAAATGTTGGTTTTGCTGAAATGTGATGCTTTATAAATAGGGAACCGAGGGGGAAGCTCCAATGCGCATGCCACAAACCTCTCAAGGGCAGAGAAACAGAAACGGATTTACACACGAGGGCTTCCTCACCTGCATGAAAACCATATGGAAGCTTGGAGCAAAAGCCAAAGTGGGCTCATCAACAGTGGGGGATATTTCTTGGGGGGTGGACATGCCCTTTAAGTTGGCCTTGTGGATAATGTGCTCTGAACGGACGTGCGTAAGCTAACCTTTAAAGCTGATCACTCGGAATGTCCAGTTATATTAATACTATTACTACGATAATATTTATATCACGACTGTACTGAATGCAGTTCCACTCAGAAGACTGCATGTGTTTTATAGGCGCCCCCAGGTTTGTTGCAATCTAGATCACAGTTACTCTGCCATAACACTTCATAAGTACCTCAGCGTTTCCTTTAAGATTAGCAGACCCACGTGGCTCGAGGGAGCCGCGCGCACCTTTTATTCCATTGGCTCGCGAGAAAGTATGCGGAAGCTAGATCTCAAAACCGGAAGTGTCTGATCACCAGTCTGTTTTCCTGATGGGAGACAGAGAGACGAAAGACGTACGTATAAAGTAGAAATTTCACATTGCATTAAGCCAGCGCCTTAAACTGGTTTGAATACAACGCAAAATGGGGCTTTTTTCTGGGTGATATGTATTTATAAAGCAGAATGTTTCCTGTATCATATAATAATAGGTCAATGACAGTATAACGTTTAGCCCTCAATAAGGGTCCATTTAAACAATCCCAAACACACGGGAAGCTGATGTGAAACCTTTGTACATGATTCCTATGGCACAGTAGATATGTGTTACTGTGATCACTGGCTGGAGGAATTATGTTTACTGATCCCGAAGTGCAATCGTTCTATTTTTATACCAAGAAAAATCCTCACAGGACCTAGTCAAGTTGGTCTTATTAGGGTTTAAGAAAGGACCATGGTAAGGTTCATGTCAGGTGGAGAGAAGTGTGACTTACACAATTGGTATTGTGACAGCTCTAGGTATGGGGTGTGTCCTGTGCGACATTTCCTTGTTTTAAGTCAAGGAAGTGAATGGATATAGAAAATGTTTGCTTTGTATATAAAGCTTGTTCATAAGGAATTGGTACCTTTTATGTGTTTTTTTTTGTTCTGATGACTACATACAACATGTGTTTTTACCTTTATTATGGCTTTCCTTTTGTCAAAATCAGGTGTAGGAGGACTAAATATTAGAACTAATAATAAAATATATTGCTTGCAATAGAGATTTAAAATTATAATAACATCGTTTTATAAAGAGATTGGCAAAGTATCACTTTTGAAAGATAATTTATAAACTTATGTTCAAGATAGAATTGATATAATTATGTAGGATTCAAATAGTGTCAGGCATCCCACCTCTCCTTGAGTTCAGGGAGTACTCCCTGATATTGATAAACAGATTCGGACTCCTTGAAAATTATATAAATCTACATGAAATAGTTCTTTAAATTATAGCAAAGTAGAGAGCAACATATCCATAGCTTATTGGAGGAGGCGATGGACGAAAACACTTATGTAATAGTTATGAGACTGTTCACCATCTTTTGAGAGATAAGCTTGGGGATCACCACTCTCACTGAAAGTGTACTAAAGAGAGTCTGAGGCATGCATACTGATAAACTTTTCTAAATAGATGGATTGAAGTTTTATGTCTGATAGCTGGCTTTATTATTTTTTTTGGTTGGGGTCGCAATGTATTACCCCTCCCTGAAATTAGTTTTTACAAGGTGTGATGGCTCAGGTTTGGATATACTGGTATATAGGCATAAATTTAGTTAAAAAGTGAAAAAAACAAAAAACTTGAGCTTAAGGACTGGATATAAAGAGAAAACCAAAAATGTAGTCAATATAATAAAACATATATGAGCTTTATTATGTATGGGCTCTACGTGTAACTTCTAATTTCTTTGTGCTAGATGTGTCTATAAAGTCTGCTCGTCTATGTATAAATGTGTGAGCACATAGTAAACAAGCCATATATTGTATTATAGTGAATAATATAGCACGGTTTACAGGTATTTGACAGTTTATTTAAAGAACAACTGTATGAATATTGCTCAGCAGATCTTAAACTACATGTCACTGTGCTAAAATTATAAGGATTTTTGCCACCAACCTTAAATCCGATTTGTCCCCCTTTCTCTGACTGCCTTTAAATTATTTATTTGCTCTGGCAGTTTTTAATTTTTTTGAAGGCACAGTTCATCTCTACTGCACTGCTCTCTTCTCTAGCTGGGCCCAGCTTTTGGGAGGGCCTGTGGTACCAAGAATCTGGAAGGCATACTTACTTGGAGTGAGCTGAGCAGGGCATGAGGGATATGTAATGGAATATTGAGAGCAGAAAGGGTCAGGTACCTGGCAGTTAAAAAAAAAAAAATAGAAATAAAATCAAGAATTTTTTTTAAGAAAAGAGAGCGGTGTCTTAATACATTACATTGATAATTTACTTGCCAGTCTAAGTTCCTAACCAAAGATATACTTGTGTGAAATAAGTAAAAAAATTTAATACAGCAGTTTTTAGTTCTACGGACCTGAACATCGAATCATTGGTAATTTGGGCCAGTGAATGCTGCAAAACCAGTGAATTCCCACAAATACGTGGCTGGATAATGACTTTGAAAACACGTTATTACCTGTATGTTGATCGCAAAGTAATTCTTTGCAGAATGTCGGAGGTAAGTAATAGGACGACTGCCATCAATCTTCCTTATTGGAAAAAGTATCAGGGCACATGCCTATTCCATTGGGAGAGAGAGTAGGCAGTGTATAAGTTAAATATTTTACTTAACTTATATAGGTATATATGGTTGGGAGTAGTTTATAAAGGACAACAAAATAAAATTGTTCTTAATCTGTAATTTTCTGAGATGAAGTCAAATATAAATGTGCTTTAGCAATTCTTCTATATTAAAGGGCATGTCCCACCTTAAAATAGTGTTTTGAATATGGCTGCTCCCCCTGTCTGTAGCCCCAACCGCATGGTTAGGATTTTCAAAAGCTCCCAAACTCTACTTACCTCCCCCTCGTCCTCCGCTGCACTGCCGGCCCTCTGCTTGCGAGAATGCAAGCAGAGGGCGGGACCGGCAGTCGCGTTGTGTATGGCTGAGCGGAGCCAATCACGGACGCGGCTGCGGTCACTCAGTGCAGCGGAGGAAAGAGAGAGGTAAGTAAGAGTTTGGGGAGCTTTTGCAAAATACAACCATGCGGTTGGGGCTGCCAGACATGGGGGAGCAGCATATTAAAAAGGGTTTTACGCTAGGGGAGGCATCTAGTAGAAACGGGAGGGGAGGGAGGGGGGAGAGAGAAGGGCTGCAGTAACGCATGACAAACATTTACCGGAGGCAAGGTAGCAGGCAGAGCCCTGCTAGCCTCCTGGTGGACAGTTTTGGGGACTTTAGGGGTCTACAGGAGAAACCTATGGAGCTGGGATGTGAGGTAAGGATTACACTACACTACATGGGTGGGGCCATTACTGGGGGGTGTTATAGTTTGGGGGTGGACATGCCTTTAAGAGTTGATGCAGGGGTACCTAAAAATATACATGGATAATTAATTAATTATCTCTTAACGCATAATACTAGTCTGTACTAAATTTTTTTACTTCTTTGCTGCTAATATTGTTTTCTTTTTATTCCAGACACACTCTTCAATTAAAGGTGAGAGGTTTTTTTTTTATATAGAGGTTGAGGGTTTTATTTAGTGATTGGCTTTTGATTTAAATTCTAGTTTGTCAACGTGGGGAGAAATATAACACATTACGATTCATGTACCTGAAGTTACAAGGAAAAGGAATTTAGTTATTCAGGGTATTTCTGCTAGTACCAGAGCAATTAAAAATAAAAAGTATGCAGGTTACTGCCTGGGAAAAATAGAGTGGAATGACTAATCAGTCCTACTTAAGACAATGCTTTTAATTCTAGTATTGAATTCATCGTGTTTAAAAGCCTAATAGAATACAAAAGTAGAAGTGTGCTTTATTAAAATAGTGTATAATATACTTCTAATATAGCAGCTGTGATTTATATCTGACCAGTTTCATAAAACTCCTGCGAAAAAAAAGAAACAAACAATGGACACATCAGATGCTTATAGTGGGGACCGGGCTAAAACTAAATTAAAAATCCCCACCCCTTTGGTTCTTCATATGCTAGATTAGCAAGCTACGCCAGAAAAACAAAAAAAATTCTCATCCACACAACTACGGCCTTCTAACTATTTTGCATAAGCAACCAGCAATCTCGGGGACTATAACCTTTATGTTATAAACACATGTTTCATGAGAAACAACCCATAAAAACCCAATCATCCCTGTCATGGGAGAAACTATTGCAGCGCTATTTAGAAGAACAAACAATGGACATCCATATATCGGGCATCGCCACAATGCACATCCACATTTGATGAAAGAAAAATCTTACAAAATCCTATATATTGGTATGTCACCCCCAGGGGTTGTCTCTGGGGTTTTTTGCACCTGAGCCAAACTTTTGAATGCCGCCCCATGTACCACTTGGCGCCATGAAGTGCACAACGCAACCAGGGGATGTGTGCGTGGCTTACAGGACTGGGCATGGTTAGACTCACATCAAGCCGTATTTATACTTTCCTCAAAAAGACATTTATCCACACCATATCTTGTAGAAAAAAAGTTTTTTCAAAAGATTTGAAAGCCTGCCACCACGTCAAGGTAGATTCTTTCAGCAGGGTTCTAACTAACCTAACCAAGTTGCCCCCATGCCCAACTCACACAGGTACTAGGTACATATGACATTCCCTAATGCTCAGATCACACAGATAGACACATATCACATGCCCTAATGCCAATATCACACTATAAAATGCCCTAATGCCCAGATCACACAAACTGGTACATATGCCAAATGCCCAGATAACCAAAACTACATTGAAAATATGATGTGCTCAGCTCTGCATTAAGGCGGCAGTTAGAGCCCAAGAGGGGAAAATCACGGGCCAGTGGATGTGCTCACGCACCTGCAGTTTGCACTAATAGATATTATGATATATGGGCCCAGGAAATGTGCAGTGATCATCTTTTCTTGTTTGTTCTAATGTTTTTGGTCAGATCAGTAGCACAGCCCCCCTTTTGTGTATATATTGTAGCAGAGTTTCTTGCAGGAAGATTGACCAAGCCATTTGTGGTAGTAGCATCCACAAACAGTCCCCTTTAATTGGAGGTCTTTATGCCTTAATACTAAGCAGTGGTGAGGGGCCTCTTCCCTCCTTGTTTAAAAGCCAGTAGGCGGGGAAGTGATAGCCTGTAATACTAATCCAATGCAAGGCAGGGAGACAACCTTCCCAAGAAAATGCAACCAAGCAGGGAGTGTCAGCCCAGATAAATGACCCAAGGTAAACTGTTAGGACCTTCCAAATATGGGGTTACCTTGACGGGTGGAAGGCTTTTCACTTTTATGCCATAAATTGTAACTAAAAACACCATTGTTTTTACTATTTACACTAGCATAGATTATGATGATATATGGGGCCCAGGAATGTGGCATTGATTTTTTCTGTTTGTTCTCACGCACTGCAGTTTTTTATTTCTTTCTGCTCGGTGACTCTTTCTATATAAAAGAAAAATATAAGTGAGTCTGGGCCGCTCTCCCATATTTAGCAGGGGCGCCCGCCCCGGCATTTTGCCTCATTAGAGAGACACCCTGGTCACCTGGCCTTCTATAAAAAGGTTAGGACCGTTCATTCGCTAGATTCTGCTTCCGCGGCTGCGGCACACTTCACTGCTGGTGGGGGCTGCTCCGAAGTTCAGAAGTCTGGGCGTATGTGAGCAAACTTATTAATTAAATTTCAACACAAATAGTAAACTTCCCCCTATGTAGCCTCTTCAATCACCCCCAAGAAGGCTGCAATATACAGGCAAAATATTAACAAGATATACTGTATATGTGGAGTGAATAGAAGGCCTAATAGCTAAACACTGTAAAGGTGGTACAATATAAAGAAAGAAATGTAGACGAGCATCAGGCAGTAATAGAGACTGCATCAAACTTTTATGTGCAAAACAGCAACATTTTCGGAGCTCAATGCTTGTTTGTCAAGCATATTAAACAAGTTGTGGGGCCCTCCTTATAGAGGCAAGGTCCTCCCCTATTTGCAATAATTGTGAGCATCAGTGTAATTAATCAACTTCACAGTGGGTAATAAATAGTGTTAAAAATTAACAATTCTGACAGTCATTCAGCATTGTTCTATAGTGCATAAGTTCTTCATACAAAGCTATGATTAGTTAGAACAGTATAACAATTTATATTAAGTGCAAGATAACTGATCATTCAGCTATTCTATAGTGGCAGAGTGGGGTAGCCTGGAAAATCTAAAAATATAGTGAGGAGCCCGCACCTGCCTAAAGGTGGTACAATCCCTAGGGAGGAGCTGGTAAATAAGATAGTGGTGGATCCAAAGGAAGGAGTACATGGCACATACCTTACAGGGGAGCCTCAAGAATGGACAAAAATTTGGGATATCTGGACTCTCAGAATGAAACAATCTGTATACCACGGCCAGGTCCTCATCAAGCTCGAAGTTGATGGTTGGCTCTGCTTATTTAGACTAATTAAGGTCCTATCCTCCACGAGCAGCAACAACAAAAGAATACCACATTACTGTTTTAACTAACAATGTAATATTCTCAAATGTAAAACAGACAAAATGTTTGTTATTGTTCTGTTTCATTTTGACAATAATTGAAAACTTGAATAAAAATGTAATGATCCCAAAAAAAAGTAAATAAAATTAAGCAAAAAATATATAAACCCTGCAGAACCACTATCACTCCCAAATATATAGTAACCCATACGGAATCAGAATGGAAACTGCTTAGACAATCCTAAACAACAGTGTAAACATATGACTATGCATAACATAAATATTACTGTAAAATATAAGGATTGTACCTTGGTCATAGGCAGTTTTAGGGTTAACAGGTGTAGCATTTCTGATATCTAAATCTGGGTACACACATTCCTGATAAAAGACCAATCCGTCAGTACCGACAGATGGCCCTTTATTGAAAAGTGTGTACAGCTAAAACTTTAGTTCTGACGTCGGCGTCAGTAACGGTTGTTCGGACGAAAAAATTTTCCTCGTTCACGGTTAGCTTCCTGTACTAAGGTATAATACAGGCACAGTCAGACAGAGTATGGCAGTCACAAACGTTCTCCCTATAATTTATATAGGGAGTATGATCATGACTGTGTACTCCCATATGTCAAGATGATAGATAAATCATCTTGCAGATTCTGTCTGTCATCTTTGACAGATTGTTAACCCACCTTTAAACTGCAGTTCTGGCACTTGAGATCATCAAGTGCAAGGGTTGTCAGTGTGAAAGGGATTAAACCGATATGAGCGATGCAGGCATAAAAGAGTTACTTGACCGGTATGAAACTGACCACACATAAGTATAAATGGAACTTATCATCTCCATGCTTATTGTGCTACTACCAGTATCAGCGTGAACTGTATTTACCATGAATAATTCTTATATATATATGATAAACTCTTCAGGAATCCCTCCTTTGGAAATCCTGTGCTTCCCCTGTCTTGCTGTTTCTTGACTTCACAAAACTTATTTTTGACTATTCATAAAGTTATGTTCAATAATGGGTTAAATTATTACACATATGCAGTGCTGCTGTATGACTTGCCAGCAGCACTTATGTTAGGTATGAACATCTCTAAACTGTTATACAACTTGTTTAACAACACCCATGATTTAGTATGAAAAGACAAAACATTAGGGTATGTTGGTTTAGATGTGCAAAAACCTTTAAAAATAAATAGCTATAGCTCAAACTGACTTTCTTAGATACCCACATTTTGGATCTTGTCTTTTGTCTTTTATTTTGATCATTACTGGTAATGTTGACTGATAAATCTCTCTTCCTCTTCTCAGTTCACGTCAAAGCAGCTGGAGAAACTAGCAAAGAAGGCAGAGAAGGATTCTAATACAGAAACAAGCTAAAGTGAAAAAGGTGACATATTATAAATAGCATCTAGGACATAGGGGCCATATTTATCAATCTCGGTATTGCAATTTATCGATGCTGCGCTTTATTGGTAATGTATGACATTCGCTGTAAATGTACGGTCGCGGTCATCATTTACATGAAGTTAATTAACTAATGAACGTTCAGTTGTAGAACGATCGTATTATCGGTAATTTACAATTGTTATCGTTAATTTACTATAACGATCGTAAATTACGATTGAAACCAATCGGAAAATAACAATCGGTTTATGATCTCTAACGATCATTAAAGACTAAAAAGTGACTTTATAAATATGGCCCCCTAGAGACACATTTACTGATCTGTATGTAATAATATTGTAATTGTATTATGACAGTTAGGAGTTTGCCAAATAGAAGAGTTATACAAGCATACATCATAACTTTCCAGTTATAGGCTTGTAGATTTACACTTCCTAGTCGGGCCTGTCTGTCTGTGACAGAATATGATGAGCTGTGTAATATAAGAAGTTCTGGGTTGGATCTTAGACGCAGCTGAAGATACAAGTGAGCAAACCTGAGAATGGGTGGCAGATCAGTGGTGTGGTGATGTCACAGCTCACAGTACTAGCAGGAAAAAAAAAACAACATTTATACCTGTAGCTTTGGATAGACTGCAGCTAGAATAATAATACTAGAGTTATTTAAAGTTAGGATTGGAAACCACAGTTCCCCTCTAAAATATACAGTTGTGGTAGTTTTCATCAGAAGTCGAGAGACAGATTACCTTAGTTTGTCCCTTTTAGTGCTATTTATAACATAGTCCATATATGGTGTATCTATCAGATATATCAGGATAACTGTGTGTTTTCCATGCTTGTAGCCATGAGGATGCAGTTATTTTTATTAGTTTTATCTCGTACTTTACATTTCTCTAGAAATGGGCTTTTAGTCCATATATATATCTGGGGAGGTGCGGCTGGGTCAGTCATTGGCCATGACATCATGCATACCAGAAGAAAGCTGGCATATCTTAGAGCTGGCATTCTTGCAGCAGGGAAAGTAAGTTCGTGGGCTTCAGGGACCATGAGTGGTAAGTAACTATAATGATCTCAGGGGTTTGGGGGTGACCAAGGAGGAGAATGCTGGACTTCAGGGACCATGGGGAGGTGAGTAACTATAACCATCTAGGAGTGGGGTGGGGGAAGGTAAGAATGGATTAAGAGAGAAAGTATCCCCCTCACTAATTATCCTAACCACCAGCAGGTCCAGAAAAAAAAAGTTAAAGTATAATATTTTATACATTAAAACTCAAGAACACACGTTAAAATTACAAGGTGAGAGCACGATAATATAACTAGTATCTGCTAGGAGAGCATCCAGGGATGGTGCAGATAAAACATAGAGACTTTCCGCACTATCTTTGGGTAAGTGGAGGGGGGAGATAGGGGAAATCATCCCAATATCCCCAGAGAAACCCTACAACAAAAGGGGCACCCCTAAAGCACTCGGTGCTCTGACTAGTCTGATCGTAGGGATCCTGATCTAGGTCCCTATTATAAGAAGTGCAATCACCAAATAAAAAGTAAGAGAGCTCAGGCTCAGGTCACAACATAGAGAAGTGCTGGCATTGCATGCTGCATAGGTCGGATCAGACTTTCTGCACTATCCCTGGATGCTCTCCTAGCAGATAACTAGTTATATTATCGTGCTCTCACCTTTTTATACTGAGTTTGTTCTTAAGTTTTAATGTATACCTAACAAAATATTATACTTTTTAACTTTCTTTTTTTTTTCTGGACCTGCGGTGGTTAGGATAATTAGTGAGGGGGATACTTGTCTCTTTAAAACAGGAGGATCGACAATATATAGAAACAATTATGAGTGTTATAGTTGTTTTTTTGGGGATTTGAATGTTGCATTATGCTTAAAGGTACACTATACTGAAAAATACTTTGCCTCATCTTAATCTATAATTGATTTGCGCGTATTGCTGCACGCCTTCAATCCAGCACAATTTTGTTTAGGAGCATATTCCCCCCTCCCTCTTTTAACCAGTCCCACTCCATCCGACCTGACTTTTCCCACACCGCCATACAGCATTCCACTATCAAACTCTGTCACCATTCGAGCTACAGTAAAACTACTCACAGAAGAATAGCTTTTGGAAGCAAGGAACTTGATTGACAGCTGAAATATAAGAAGTTTTAGAATGGAAAATATATAGAGAATTTAGAATGGAAAGAAATAGGTGGCAGATCAATAAAAAACAATACAGGTGGTTGGGAAGAATTATAGTTTCCAGTTATGTCAATTTAATAACCTATTTTTCAGTATAGACACCCTTTAAGGGAACAAAGAAATGACAATTTATCACAAACTAATGCAGACCTTGCTGATTCATATTAAAAACAAAAATCAAGCAGGTTCAAAAGGCTCTGCATTACATATAATTATTGTTTATGTGCCACTCTTTGCAGTTTCTCTTTATTTATTGTGACTATGTGCTGTCTGGTGGCAAAGCAAGAGCTCAGCAACAACCCACACAATATATGTTTATAATTGCCTTTTCTATTCTTCTCAGTCAGATTTGTCCCAGACCACCATGCATGAACATCCTTATGTGTATTGTCTTATAGTGTTGCATTTAAAAATGTCAAGTTTCTTGCTTTTTAATGTATTTCTTAAATGCCAGTGTGCTGATGTTTTTTTTCCCTTACCACTCTAGGCATTGCAACAGAAGAATGTTGAGGTTGCACGAGTTTATGCTGAAAATGCCATAAGGAAGAAAAATGAAGGTTTGAACTGGCTACGAATGGCTTCAAGGGTAGATGCTGTTGCATCCAAGGTCCAAACTGCTGTACCATGAAGGGGGTATGTGATGTGCTGTACTAAAAACACAATTCCTATGTAGCTGTTCTAAACTATAGGAAAGTACAGACTTGTTTATATAAACTATATAAGCAGCATCAAACTCTAACATGAGAACAGAAAACATGAATAACAATAACAAATAATTAAGGTGATTCCTGCGTTATTGGGACTTGAACTGTTGTTATCTGACTTGAGCTGGAACCATGTGAGAATTAGGCTGGAAGGTGTCATCAGTAGCTATTGGAACTCTCGAAACTTGTGCCAATAGTCCTCTGATTAATTTTAAGCATTGCTGCCATATTTAATGACCATCATTAATAAAAACTGTAGAAAATGCTAATGGTATAGAGAATAACTTTTATTAGGTTTATTTTTGGCACAGTAAGTCTTGCAAATAATCTTAGTACTTTCTCTGGGACAGGCTTTTTAAAAATGCAAATTAAAATTGTTAATATAACTTAAGCTGTAAACTACTGTAGTCTAAGAATGTACAAAAAAAAACAGTGAATGTAAAATTAGTTTAATAAATTAGGCCCAGGGGTACCCAACCCATTTGATCTCAAGGGCCTCATGTGGCCCCTGGCCACTTTTGAGGACCACTCAATATATTTAGGCATATATACGGTAAGTTATATTAAGTCGTGCAGCAGACTGAGGTACAAATTGTCACTATTTACAAACTAACAGCAAAGAACTGCATTTATTGTAATCCATTCATTGTCACAATAAATGCAGTTATTGCTGTTAGTTTGTTCAATAGTTAATTGCATTTAGATTGCAACCAGTGCAGCCTTAAAATGAGATTACATCTGGAGGGCTGGCTCTGTAACATGGAGGATTTGTAGACTGGTGCTTACTGTAACACTGAGTGATTGGGGTTATTCTGGAACAAACATACATAAATTGACTTTTATTATAGTCAAAAAGAATAAAAGGTTCCGAGCTCTCCTTCATCACACGAAAAGTTTTTATTAACGTTTCGGTGCTTACAGAGCACCTTCATCAGGTTATGATGAAGGTGCTCTGTGAAGCACCGAAACGTAATAAAAACTTAAGCTGGTACACACAGGTCGATCTTTTGGCCCAATCAACTGCTGCAGGCAATGTTTGGTATATTAAGCCAAAGATCGGCTATAATTTCAGACACAAACAAATTGGTCCTGACCGTGAGTCACCGTCGATCCTGTTTTTCTTCGATGGACTGCAAGATTTACAGGCTGAATATCGTTCATTTTATAGTTTTTGGTAGGTCTGTGGACAGAATATAGGGCATACATTTGATCATGTGTATCAGGCTTTAAAGGGCATGTCCACCCCAAGAAAAAATCTATATTACCTCTCCCTCACTAAACCCTAGATGGTTATAGTTACTTACCTTCCCTCGGTCCCTGAAGCTGCATTTCTTCAGTGACTGACTGCTGCAAGCTAGAAAACAAGCGCATCTGTGTTAGATACTGGCTTTTTCACAGCAGAATAAAAAGTATTCATTATGGACTGAGGAGGTAAGAAATTTGTTTAAATATTGTGGGCCTGTCAACCCCGTGTACAAAAAAAATAATCCCGGTTCCGTTTTACTTACCTTTGCAAGTTGCTCCCAGACAGTGAAAAAAGCTTTACAAGTCCATGATCCACCACTGCAGCTCCTTCTACTTTCTGGTGACAGAGTCAGTCACAGCCATTACCGTGACGCCACGGCCAATGGCTGACGGCCATTACCAAAGGAGCCTCCACTGTTGCGCTCGCGCATGTAAAGTGCACGTGCAGCAACAGAGGAGGCGTGGATCGTTGACTTTTCTCAATCTGGGAACATCAGTGCAAAAGGTGAGTAAAACGGAATGGGGTTTTGGAGGGGTTACATTTTGTACAAGGGGTGGACCTGCCCTTTAAGGGTCATGGTAGACATTTCCCTTGTTTTTCTCTTGAGCATAGAATCTCTTAAGCTATTCCCTGCATGACAGTTTACACTATTTGTAACCTCAGCCAGGGAGACTGAAATCTGCAAACACTGCAAAACGTTTAAAGCTAATTTATTTTCTCTTACCTCTTAGGTAGGAATTATAGATTTATAGATTCATGGGAAGGAAAGTTGTTTTTGGGTATAGTAGTCTTGAAATCTAAATGCAAATTCTCATCTTTTATTTCCTCTATGTTTGCACCCATTGAGTTTTTCATATTGCCAAATATGTCCCGTACACATGGCGATTTTGAGGACAAGGGCCGGCACACAAGCACGTGCACACCATACATGATCAATTGTTTTAGACGACCAATTTTAATGATGGAAGTTTGGTTGGGCCTCGTTGACTGATCAGCTGACGGATCATCAACATGTTTTCACCAAGGTTCCCAGAGTGTTATTTTATTTTGGTTATGGCCCTGGTATAACATGAACATGTATTTAAGGATGAGTGCAAATGAACTATAACAATATAATTGAGAATGGAAAGATTAAACGCATTCATGAGTCCCAGAAATATCAAGAGGCTAAAACCCTCTCACTTCCTTCATAATACATGGCATTTCCCGACCATTTCGTACAGTAGAGCATTTCGTAAGACATGAGAGAACACCCTTTAACAAAAAAGCAAGTCCCTTTATTTTGTATAATAGACATTAACAGTAGATACTGGCAAATTTATCCTTTTGCTTAAAGGCGAACTGAACCCAATTTTTTTATATCCAGATCTGAAAAACACCAATAAGCATAAAATCCCACTTCAGTAAATTGATATTAAAGTAAATGTAAGCCTGTTAAGAACTGGATGAAGTATCTGTTGTGTATGTGCAGGTCAGAACTCCTGACATCAGTCACATGCAACCTTGCTTTATCTATCCTGTAAAAGGATCGGTTTAGGAGATTATAATTTGGGTAGTGCAATTAATGGGTGTGACCAACTGTAACAAGTTTCTGCCATAGCTAAGGACTGAGCATTAGCAGGACATAATGGTCGTTGACCACACTTTCTTATACTAGAATGCTGTGTAAAGCACAAACCATATGTTATTTAGGTACATTTCCCAGCGCCCGTATCAAAATGAGAGGTAAGACACAGATTACTGGTTTTATATCAAGGTGTTCTGCCTTCTGGTTCAGTGTTGTTCTGTGGCTTTAGTTGACTTTTAATAAGGCATATTATTGCTTTACAGTGTAATGAGAATTGTTTTTTTATTTATTTATTTATTTATTTATTTTGCTTTACCGGAACAGGTGACTAAGAATATGGCTCAGGTAACTAAAGCACTGGACAAAGCTCTAAGCTCTATGGACCTGCAGAAAGTTTCTGCTGTCATGGATAAATTTGATCAGCAGGTACAAAACTTGGATGTGCACACATCGGTAAGTGACTAAAAAAAATGGAAGTAATGTTCCATTAATTTGATATTATTTTAATATTATTATATTTATATTTTTGAAGTAATCTTATGCTGCTCAAAAATTAAATAGCAACTGTACATACTAAGACAAATTGGCTGCACCGTTATCTGGGGAGCCTTTAGTGTTATATAAATTATTGACGCTCCCACCTGGTCACACTTATTATTAATTAATATTTATTTTATTTTTATAATTATTAATAATAAAAGAGCATCCAGCTGCTTAAAAGAGGACCCACAGATCTAATGGTTTAATGTTAATCCCATGTTAATGCCTAATGGATGCCAATAAGACTTAAAGGGTAACTGTGGTCGCAAATTCTTCCAAACTAGTAAGGATTATATAAAAAGCCTTCCATCACATCTCTAGATAAAATTTGTAAGAAGCTATTGCTGGAAAGGTTCAGCAATGTAACCTGCTTCAACACTTCCTGTTTTCAGCCATGTGACCAGCTTGTAGTCATGTGACCAGCCTCAGTCTGCATAAATAGGCTCCCCTTCTCAGCTGTCAATTTCCCCCCCCCAGGTACTTCCTGAATTCCCCATTATCAAGTCTTAACTGAGTATGCTTCTCCCCCGGGGCGGACAGGTGAGGCAGAGGTCAGGTGATGTCACTCAACCTACTGGAAGCAGGAAGTTTGAACATTCACCTCTCACAGGCTCCAGCCAGTGATGTGATTGTTATCTCATTTTAAAGGAAATACTTCAGGCTTTCATTTAACCCTACCTTATTTGAGACCACAGTTCCCCCTTAAAATGAAATAGCTGAAAGCAAAATGTATTGCCTATTAGTTAAGGATTTATCTGTATTTACTGAGTAAAAGAAACTGTGCCACTACACTGGCAAGGGTTTCCATCATGAAGGCCACAAATACATTTTTCAAGACCGCATTGGGGACATTCACAAGAAATTGCTTTTGCCTTTTTGTCCTTAAGGATAGCTCTGCTACTATTAAATCTATTTTTTACTCACTTTATGTATGTTCTGGAGATTCCTAACCTGTACTTTTCTTATAGGTAATGGAGGACTCAATGAGCTCCGCAATGACCCTCACCACTCCACAAGAGCAGGTAGACAACCTCATAATACAAATAGCAGAGGAGAGTGGACTGGAGGTAATGGATCAGCTAAATCAACTGCCTCAGGGAGCTACATCAGTGGGTGAAAGTTCCACCCGCACACCGGAAGACCAACTGTCACGCAGGTGAGAATACCTTGTGTTGCTTGCACCATGTCAAGGATCGGAAGTTTATACTTTTACAGGGTTATGCATTAAAAGTTCTTATCGTTAAAAATGGTGCTAATTTTGCCCCAACCAATCAGATGTTAGCTTTCAAATGTTAAGTAATATTTGATTGGTTAGGGCAAAATTAGCACCATTTTAAACAATAAGAACTTTTATTGAATCTCCCTGTTAGTGATGTATTATATAGAAATATTAGAGCAAAGTGAACTTTTTATTTTTGTTATTCTTAAGAAATTTTGTTTTTTTAGAGTTGTAAACATGGTCGCACCCTTTTTATCTAAGTTATGTAACAGTCTTATTTGCCTAGTGTATTATAATAAATATATACAGTGTGAATTATTTTCATTTTAAAGACCCACAGTAGTCCTTAATTAGTCTTTAGAGAGCTCTAATAATATGTTATAGCAGCAGTAAATAAGGTAACGCAACCAATTGTTTAAGACTAATTTTCTAAACTAAAACAACTGGACAATATAGTAAATCACGGACAAGAATTGGTCTTTAAAACACCATAAGGTTGTTCAATCTGAAATGTCATGTATGTGTGTATGTATATATATATATATATACTGATGACGGCTCGCACATTGGGCGAAAAACGCGTAGATGTGATTGTACAAATAAAAAGTGTTTTCGTAAAAGACCCGTGAGTGGATCTTTTTCCTTCATATATATATATATATATAATAATATATATATATATAATATAATATATTATATATATATATATATTTTTTTTTTATAAAAAGTAATGTAAAACAGTCAGAATGGTGGTGCGGTTGTGTGTGGTAGGAGTAAATGTAGATGTACATCTAGCAAAGATAAATGCTTAGTGACACTTTCTGATTGTGATCTCTTTCAGACTAGCTGCTCTAAGGAACTGAAATTTCATTGAATCATTGCTCCTGTGAACAGTCAGACTTCTTGCCTTTACCGGGGTCATCTTATTACGCTGTGGCCTTTTAGGAAAGGATACCAGGATCCCAACTTGTGCTGCTGCTGCTGCTGCTGTACTGTTTGTTAAGCCTAAGGTTGATGTATATATTAATAATTAAGTTCCAGTGCATGGTTGGGGTCTGAAAAAAGTAAAGTAATTACATGTGAACATTCAAACCACCCCTCTTGTAAACATGATAAAGATTGTTTATGCTTGCTCATTTCAAGAAAAAAAAACTTAGAGTCCTTATCATGGATGTAAATCTATAATAAGAAGTAGTAAGTAGTTTCCGTTATTTTACCTTTGATCACATTTTGGAAAGTTTTCTGCTCTGATAGAAGTTTGTATAGAGGACTAAGACCGCACATGAATTGTTCACACATTTATTTGGCTTGAATACTTGCACTTTCCTTGTCCACAAGACCTAATGGAAGTTCTGGATTTTTCCCATCCTCACTTAGTGCTCTCTCTCTCTTTTTTTTTTTTTTTTTTAATAAGCACTTGATTTTAGTTCTATTTTTACTGTACAACTTCAATTGATATTGTGCTGCCAAGTTTCTCTTGCTACTTACAGATACACAGGTGCTTTCCTGAAGTGCAAGGCATTTTAGACTCCTTAGATGTGTCTCTGTTGAACTGGATTTAATTCTATTTGTTTGCCTTTATGATATTGTCATTAAGTCCCCAAGGTGTTATGTGCAAAGCTCAGTCTGATTCATGCTCTAATTGGATTCCTTATTAATTATAGTCATGAGGGAAATTAAAGATATTAAACTGCTTATATTACAGTATACTAAATTATACTAAACTGTTGAATCTCAACTTTATTTTTGCTCATTACCTACAGAACATTAAATTGTAACCGTGCATTTTATTTTATTTATAGAAAGCACCAATGCAGCACATTTTTTATTCTTCTAGTGGGAATTTGCTGCTTATTTGGCATTACATAAGTATCACTGTCTTGTGCCTATTTGTTTTGTGTGCCAAGTGTATTTTCATTGGCTCAGTATATGTAATTCTTCTAGATGCCCCAATAGTGCCCAGTGCTCTATCCCAAACACTATAATCTCAGTAATAATATGTTATTCATTGCGTCTTCTGAAGGACTGGTAAAGACTCCAAAAGGTCTGCAAATTGTGATTTATTAACACAACATGATTTGTACTGCAAGGTCTTTTTTATGTACAGACATTTTGGAGTCTTTACCAGTTATTTAATACAAATTATTGATTTCTTGCTGTTTTACATGGTACTCTCAAATGTGTGATTTTTACTACATCTCTACATTGAGGGACAGAGTTACAGAACTTTATGTTGGAAGCAACAGATCTCGGTGTAATATAGGTGTGATTCTTTAAAATTGCTTTTATGTATCCTTTTCTTTTTATTTTGGGTAATTTATCACAAAGAAATCCTTTTTATTTACGTTTCAAAATAAATTTTGTTTATTCTTCAATAAAGATTGTGCCTTTCAACCTTGTACTTAGTATTTCCTTGTCTATGAAGTCAAGCTTTATGATACAGATGTCATTTATACATAATTGTAAATTATATTGGCCCCTGGAACACAAATGTGATATAGTTTATAATAGTGATTTAGACTAAAGGCAGCCATATGTGCGGTGAAATTGTTGAATGTACCAGTCGCACTAATAATATTCACAGTGGTGTATATTTTCAGCATATTTAACAGACCCTACTGTTATGAATATTGTGCAATCTTATTCCTACATTAATTTTTTTTAACTTATTACCACCTTACATTTTTTTATTCTAATTTACTTTATTTTTATTATATTTTATGAAAAAAAACTGATGCCATTATGTATTGTAATGCAGGTGACAAAAGCTTGTTAAAATTTGTGTGGTTCATCCTATGTTGGGGAATGTATACACTTGCATATCTTTTGTATGTGTGTATCACAATAATTGTTTTTACTGTAGATGTGACTCTAAACTAGATAGAACTTGTAATGCTGATTTATTTCATTGCTAAAAGTAGATTGAGATATTTAGTGTGTGTGATATTACACTGTTGTTGACTAGAGTAGCGGAACTGCCAATACAGGAAAGACCCTGATAATTTTTTCTGCCAAATTTGTTATTGTAAAGGATCATACTTAATAATAATGAATTTATTTTGATAAGTCTGGACAAAGTATTGTGTGAAAAAACGCTTCTCCCTACCAACACATTACCAATTGATAGTTGTCCAGTATCTGTGTTCCTAGCCTTACTGGGCAGAAATGAAAGTAGTATGAAGCTTGGGGGAATAGTGACTAATGTAATGCAATCAATAAAGAAACAGGAGGGAACTGCACACTGTGAAAAGATAAATCTATTTGAAAAACCAAATGGAACACGCAATGCTTAGGCAAGTGCCCTGTGCAAATGTGTGTTCCATGGGGTTTTGCAAATAAATTGATCTGTTTTTATAGTGTGCAGTTCTTGTTTGAATTACTTTCCCTGGTCAAACATGGCAATGGAATTCAGAGGGTTAGTTGACCATGTGTTACAGGAAATCACAAGCTTTAAGTACCTGGTCATACTCCTCCCCCTATGTCTCCTTTTCCTGCCCTGCAGGAAGTTTGCTGACCTCCTAAGTTTGTCGCTGGTCTCTCTTGTCTCTCTCTTTCCAGTGACCAGACCCAAACCAGGCACTTGTGTAAGGTCGAAGAAAGGGCTTAGCAGCTCCCTGACCAGCTGTGACAATGCATGTTCTGGATTCCCAATCCGTTGTGTTTGACGACGTGTTTTAAATACACAGCGCTTTCTCCTCATGGTCTGTTGCTGGTGGGACAAAGAGGCTATCTGCTTTGCTCACTTTGTACTGCCTGGAATCTTTCTTCTGCCTTTTGTTCTGTTGCTGTAGGTACCCAGACTGAAGGTTCATACAGTTCACGGCAATGGAATACCCCCTCCCTATAGTATTCTATTGGACAGTCTAAGAGACATGAGGAGGAGGAGTATGGCCAGGTACTTTCCTGGCCAGTACTTACCTTGAGATTTCCTGTGATGTATGGGCAGTGGGAAGTTATCCCTTTGTATTCCAATGCCGTATTCCAGACCACAAAAACAATTATGGTAGGTTTTACATGGGCCTGTAAACATTGTCCCTCCATTTTTTAAAATTCCCCTCAACATGTAATTTGTTAAAAAAAAATGCTTCAACATATTGACAAGGGCGATAGTTTCTAAGGGAAACAAAATTGTTGTACGTTTAAAACAATAATACATTTATGTTATTAGAAAATGAAAGGCAAAAAGCAATGTGGCTGAATTAAAAGTAGAAAGTGAAATAGAAAAGAAAAGAGACATTTAATGTTAGATGGCAAAACTCAACTGTTAGAAGACTTTCTGACCTGAGCAGATACTGCACCTGGAGGGAAGGGAAATAAAAACAGTGTTCTAAGAAACTCAATTTAGAGGGCACTGGAGATTCTATTAGAAGTGCTTTGCAACTGCTATGGCATCATGGAAGTGTGGAAGGTGTGCGCCTCGTAATACCAAATAAATTTGATGTTTAAAATTTAACAAACTTAGTTTAGGAAAAACATAACTTCTAATTTAGTGCATTGATTGTGATTTACTGGTGTGAATAACTTGTTTTATGCAGACACCTCAGGTTTAATGCCCAACCTACAATAATGATTTATTTAATAAATGCTAAGGGATTGCCATAGGGTTTGCACAACATCAGGCACATAGTACACCCCTCCTGGATTCCCCTGAAAGAAAGCAGATAAGGTAGAATAAAGTTGGGAGGTTGAACAAAATAAGTAACCCAATAAGCTATTTAGGTATAGCAATGGTAAAATGAGAACAACTGCAATTTTGGGCGCTTAAAAAATGGGACTTCAATGATTACACTGGATGTTGAGAAGACAAACATTTTAAATGACTTGTATTTTCCTTTGGGTATGCTACAGAGCAACCAGGTTCTTATACACTAAAACCACAAGGTTAGTAACAAATGCACGTTGGTAGACAGAAGACATTCATGCTGGATGACAAATATCAGCATTTAAATGACCAGTACAGATAAGGGCTTTTTTCAATACTCTGTATAATTCAATTCTTCTAAAATTAATGGAGATGATGGGGACCAGAGCACACTTATAGCGTTCCTCTGATCCCTCCTAGTGGGCTTGCAAAGTGACCATGATTCCAGATTTGTAAAAAGACTGTGGTGCTGCCAAGAGAACACTGTAAAAATTAACATTCGGCAGCATGTGAAGCATTAAAGCGCTTTATATCATACTTGTTGCAAAAACATGCACACAGGGTGGAAGTAATTCAAGCAAAACACAATTCCTATTGCAGCAGATAGCAGTGCTACTGCAGTACCAGAGGAATTAATTTATTTTATTAAATCTTTCAAAATTATTGACAAGGCAACTGTGTATTCCAAATTGATCCACAGATGACGCTCTGACTTGATGCGAACGGTCTTGTTTATGGCTGTATTTTGTTTCTTTTCCAGATAAATTATTACAATACATTTTCAACTATTTTGCTTACAAATTTTCCTATACAATATATAGGAATGAATGGATTTTTTTGTGTTAAATTAAACAATATAAAGTTAAGTAAAATGCAAATACATTTGAACCCTAAAGTGATGTTTACCAATATTTAGAGAATATACAGCTTTGGTTTGCCAGTAACCACATAGAAGTTTTAAATTGTAGATGGGAAAGAAAAGTAAATAACTAAAATAAGACATCAGTAAAACAGAACAATCACAAACAGAGGGGCCAAAAATTCAACATATGCCAAGGGCCATGAGTTCTAGTGCACCAACAATTTGACAAGGTATAACAATGTGATTTCAATCCCGCTCTGCTTACATTCCATCAGATTTTTGAGTGTGCAGTTTTTTTTATCCTGTGTGAAGGCTTGCTGAGTTAGGCTGGGTACACAGCATACAATATTTCCAAACCGATATTACCCTGTTCTGGTCATTTGGAAATATTGTATGGTGTGTACACAGCCTAATTTAGCGGATCTGACATTTGGGCGATTGGATATGTTGGTAAATTACTGATGATTGTGTTGTTCCTTATGGGGCAGTGGCTACGGGTCGCAGCTACTCTTGCCCGTCTGTTTCAGTCGACCTCTCGTTAGTGGCGAACGGTCGGTCGAGACAAATCTTGTCCTGTGTGATTTAAAGTATCATTGCATTGCATTAATATGTGGCCGTGATCTGCGAAAATTGCATGTAAATTTTGTAGTTCCCAAACATTTAGAGTACCAAAGTTCGACATCTCTGGTATAAGAAATTGCAGTGATTTCAGGAGCTCATCATGCTAATATAATATACAATACTGCTCTTGTACTTTTGATTCATCCAAACATGTGCAAAGGCAGATGCCCTTCCTTCCACTATTGTATATGTGTAACAATCGTATATAATGATGGTCTGACATGCTGAAAGATTTAGATAGAAAATAATTGAAACTATCACTCGATCACTGATAATATTGCTGTATGGATGGGCCCCTAAATTAGCCTAGCTCTGGAATGGCTAATAATTAATTTTGCTTAAAAGAGCTAATTTACTGTTCTTTCTATTTCTTCTTCTTTTCTTTTATCTTACTGTTTTTTTTGGATTACTGTATATACTCGAATATCATCATACTCGAAGTCATGGTACCTAAAAAATTAGTAAAAATGATTGACTCAAGTATAAGTCGAGGGTATAAATTATCACCCCTACTGCCTTCAGATTCTGTATTGTTTTGAGGCTTTAGTTGCCTTTTAAATGGACAGCAGAATTCCCATACAGTAATAGCCAAATCCAGTATGGCTATTACTGTATGGGACTACTGTATGGGAATTCTGCTATTCATTTGAAGGGCAACAAAAGTCTCAAAACAATACAGAATCAGAAGGCTTTTCAACAATAGTTACCATTCTCTTGATTTTGAATTGTTTTGAGGCATTAGTTGCCCTTTAAATGGACATTAATCCCAACTACAACTCTCAGCATGCTTTAGTTGCTGGGAGTTGTAGTTTACAAACATCTGCAGTGGCAAGCATCCTCAGGCCAGGCCAAATACATTCCCCCCTAGAGCCCACCAGGCCTGTATCCCAATCAGCATATAACCGCAAGATGTAAGGGCTAGACCACACTGAGGCGCTTTTAAGCATGTTCCGATTTTAAAAGCGCATACTAGTGTAGTCCAGTTGATGTGGCCACACTATTGCGCTAGGGAGCACTGCGTGTGTGATCCGTAAATTGGAGCACATGCGATCCGCATTTTTTGAGCAATCTGGCCCTTCGCAAGCGCAAACACAAGCGAACGTGCCCGAGCGCGCTGCAGTGTGACCCCAGCCTCAAAACTGCCCAGGGTAAGGCGTCAAAATCGCATTGTACATGACGAACACCCCCCTCTACACACACACACACACACACCTCTATTCAGGCAACACTGCACCAACTTATGGCCCAGCACAGATGAGCCTATTCTTCAGGTCAGGACTCAGCCGTGTTCCTGCATCTTGAGAAAAAATTACATAAATTTGAAAATTGTAATGTCAACATCTTGGCCAAGGAACAGGATTGGTTCAAAGCAGGTGCCAAGATATTGGTCAAGACTCGGTTGATTTGGAATTTTGGAATCTGATACAAAAAGGCCATCATGGAATTGGAGAACATTCAGGGAAGGGCTAAATTAATTAGTAGGATGGAGGCGCTTGACTATATAGACAGATTAAATAAGTTTGTTGTTCGCACTAAAGATGAAGCATTTGTGTGTCGATATGATCAATTTATACAAATACATTTAAAGTGACATACTATAAAATGTGGTGCATTGTTCACCAATAGAAATCATCAAGGACACATATGCATCCCCTAAAGGTTAACATTTATTACATCTGTTACTGTGGTTTAAGATTTTTTTTTTGCCTGGCGGCTCCGGTTACGTCGCCCTGATAATATTTAACTTTAAAGGGCATGTGCACCCACAAAACTATAATTTCCCCCACTACTGGCCCCACTGTGTAGTGTATAAAAATCCTTACTTTACATCCCAACTCCAAATGGTTCTCCTGTAATCCCCCCCAAAGTCCAAAAAAATGTCCACCAGGAGCCTACCAGAGGGGGAAATTGTTTACGCCTCTGAGGCTTCCTCTGAGAGATTTCTGGCATGCTCTGAGGAGCCCTCCACCCTCCCTCTCCCTTCCGTTTTGGTCTCCCTCCCCCTAGCTCTAAACCCTTTTACTATGTGATGGGTATTGCTTACCTAGCCCCAACCACTAAAATCATATTAGGAGAAAGTCCCCCGATAGTTACTTACCTTACCTCTCTCCGTTCTGAACTACCGGCAGCAGCGTCAATGATTGGCTGCCTCTCAGCCAATCACAGATGCGGCAGCCGGTCCCGCCCCCTGCTTGCAGTTCCGTGCAAGCAGAGGGCCGGGACAGTGCGGCGAAGGAGAGAGGTAAGGTAAGTAACTATCAGGGGACTTTCTGGCAATAAAATTATAGCGGTTGGGGCTGGGGAGGCAATACCTATCACATAGTAAAAGTTGATTTAAAGGGTGGACATGCCCTTTAATTTCACATATTAATATTAAGCATTTAACTTAATATTATTAGGTGCATCAGATTAATAATACTCACTGTATGACACATAATGCAGCCTTTTCTTTGCAATAAACAAATACATTACAAATATATTTCCTTGCAATGTGATTGTAAATGTCCTACATGTGTATAAGGCTCTGTCTGGGAAATCTGTTTAAACTAAGGTGGGGCACATGTATAAAGGTGGCCATACACATGTGATTTCCATCGCAATGTGCCGACAGATCACATTGGTATCTGTTAGCACGTTGGGAACCACCACACATGTAAATGTCCAATCCCCATACACGGTTTTGTTGTCACAACTGTTAATGCTGAAATACTTTTTAAATCAAGATGTGCTATCTTAGAAACACAAAAAAATATCATATAAGCAATTTTATTCATAAAAATGTAAGGAGTTAACATCTCTCTAATTTCCTTATGCAGATGGAAAACCTATTCACATGGATGAGTTGTGTAACCTGATTAGAAAAAAATGAAGTTAAGGCAGCTGCAAAATGGAGCACTATCTAGGTAACAGAAACAAGCGTATGAACTTGATGTTTAATGAGAGTCACTTGGTCTCAGTTCTGTGCAGCTGTACATGAGCATAATACATTGCTTGCTACTAATGATCTAATAATAGATAATTGTCTATTAACTTCTATATTTTGTTTTATAATTTTACACATGGTTCTATTATGTAGAGGAATAGTGTATTTCCATTTCTTCTAAACATTTAGGGTGAGGCCACACTACAATGTGCTAGTGTGCTGCAATTGCACAATGTGTGTGTGTGTGTAAGGTTGCATTGAGAACCAATGAGGCTGCAGGGTACAGAGTGGTCCAGGGTTTGGTGTCCCAGGGTTGTGTATGTGAGGACACATTTTCCAGGGTCTGCAGGTAGTAATTTAAAAAAAAAAAACGGACTGTGTATCAACCTTTCCTTAACTGAAACCATTTTTTTGTCTGACAGGCATATCAGATTAAGATTTTTTTTATTCCTATTGATGTTGATTCTAGACCATATAATTTTTGTATATTGCATAACAATCTTATTATCATTGTGCACTTTAAACATTTTTTACAGGATTGCATTTTGAGATCCTAGGATTTTTAGGATCATAATTAGAACTAGAAAGGGAAAGTTTAAAGGAGAACTAAACCCAAACAATCAAAGTTGAAGTTAGAAAGTACTTCCCTCAACATCCTTCTCAGCATGGAAGATTCCACTCAGGGGCTTTTCTTTTCCTCTATGAGCTCATTTTAGGTTCTGTTTGTTCCCCAACTCTGAAGCTGACATTTTCCCTTGCCTGCCAGTACTTTTGCCTTGATTACATTTTCTGCACCTGTGTGAATTCCACTCCCACCTCTTAACCCCTATGATGTAGGAATATATTAAATCATCAATATTCAAATTGGTGGTGCAGCTGATTAACCCTTTCCTTGTAGCAGTGTTGTAGTGTGATATATATAGGTCTGGGTATCTAGTGTGTCCGGATCTCAAATAATGTATGTCTCACCTACGGCTTTCACTCCACCAAATCCGATATACAAACAAATTGCAGGTGAAACATACAAAGACACAGGTCTGTAGCTGTGAATATTGCAAGTTTATTGCAAAACATGCGTGCTACATGTTTCAGACCCACTCAAGCACTTGAGGAATGACAAGTGGGTCAGAAACATATAGCACGCATGTTTTGCAATAAACCTGCACTTTTCACAGTTACAGACCTGCGTCTTTTTATGCTTCACTTGCAATGCCATACTTATAAAGTTGAGATACCGCAGGTTTTCTTTACTGTACGAACATGGCAGTAGTATACCATGCTGTAAACTACTGTAATGATATTCTACGAGCGGTTGTAGATTTACGTTTGCTATCGTACATTTACAAGATTTAGCGATAGCGATCATAAATTAACGATTGTCATAACGATCGCTAAAGAAGGCAATACCACACCTTTATAAATATAGCCTGTAGTGTGATGGGTAGGAAGAGTGTGTTTTTATAGAAACCACACGGTGCAGAACTGTAGGGGGGAGATAGTGAAGTGAACCTGATCTTAGCACAGCTCTGTCCAATGCATTTCTTATCCGTGCACCTTCTTAAAGGGTAATGTTGGAGGATAGGAAGAGTGTGTCACATGTGCTTGTGCTGCCATGTTCTGGCAGCACAAGCACATGTTACCTCATGTGACATTTGGGTTACCTCAAATGTTGAACTACAACTCCCTGCAGATAATGCAAAACTACAACTCCTGTAGATGTTTTAGAACTACAACTCCCTCAACATCTAGTAAGATGAAAGTTAGACATCTCTGACCTATATAATAAGCATGATTTCCCCACCACCAAATTTCCCTGTCCGGGTGTATTGTATGAAATATTCCTGTCATTAAATATGTTAACTGTTTTACTTACTGTAGGATATTTAAAGTGATGCTAAGGGGGGATGTGGGGCCTTGAAGAGACAATTATTTGGGTCTTAAAAGGACACTAAACTAAATGGAACATTTTAAGTTGCTTCCAGCTGGATCTATAATTCACAGGAAAGTAGGATAGCTTATTCAGGGTTAAACTTACCTGCTAGAGCGACACAGCTTTTAAATAGCAGATGGCATGCTGTCCCAACCTGCCTCAAATCTTATGGACATGTGAGCCAATAATAAAGATAGGAAGCAGATCAGGATAGCTCGATGATCAGCTGTTCAGAAGCCACGTGCGAGCCCATGCCGCCCTGAATCGGATGAGGTCTATCATTTACAGGCAGGTAGGAACAAGCTATTCTACCTCCCTGTGAATTATAGATCTAACTGGAAGCAACTTAAAATTGGCCCTTAAATGTACTGCACGGTAATGCACTTACCGTGCACAATTTTGTGTCCCTAGAATTTGTTTAGAAATGTTGGTAACTATGTGCCTACTGTTTCAATTTAAAAGTGTTTAGCTGAACCTGCAGGCTGCTGCACTGTCACAGCATGTAGAGAGAGGCAGGAGAGGAAGGACTCATGGTCCAGGGTAGGTGCGTAACTCTGTGACCAGTAAGTAAGAGCTGTGATTGTGACTAGCTAAGTTCCTGGACTCTTGGTGCTTGCAAAATGCTACATATAGCTCTTAAGATGTAAGGGTTACACTTCCGTGTGTTTTTGTTGCACAGTGTCAGAAACCCTCCAGTCTGTTCCACTAATCTACCTATCAGTTATTGGAAAATGTACTCCAAGTAACCGACAAGTCAGTAAAACAGAATGGACAAGGAGGGGTAGTGAACAAATCTCTATAGCACACACTTAATATTTCTCAATATCTATACGATAGGCTGCCACCACATTCCGAGACAGCGGAATGACCTGGTAACTATATCTAACTATAACAATCCTGAAGAAAAAGGTTATCCACACCTAATACTCTATACACATAGTCAGGGTTATTCAATAAAAGTTCTTATCGTTTAAAATGGTGCTAATATTGCCCCAACCAATCAGATGTTAGCTTTCAAATGTTACACAAGTTCTGATTGGTTGGGGCAAAATTAGCACCATTTTAAAGAGCATGTCCACCCCTTTTTTAAACTTTTTATATGTTATACATATTGATCCCCCAGCCCCAACCGCCGTAATAAAATTATTAGAAAGTGCCCCGATATGTACTTACTTTCCCTCTATCCTTCGCGGCAGTCTCCAGGCCCTCTGCTTGCACGGAAATGCAAGCAGGGGGCGGGACCGACAGCCGCGTCCCTGATTGGATGAGAGGCAGCCAATCAGGGACGCGGCTGCCGGCTGCTCAGAACGCTGGAGGATAGAGGGAAGGTAAGTAACTATCGGCGCACTTTCTATGAAATCTGTTACAGCGGTTGGGGCTGGGGGATCAATATGTTTAATATATAATGGGGATTTTACACTAGGGGGAGGGAGAAAAAAACGGGAGGGAGGGGGGGAGGACTCTCCTGCGCATGCCTCAACCTTGTCGAGGTTGAGGCTGAGACAGGCGCAGGATGAGTCACCCAGACCTTCTACACTACACTATCCTGGACTTTGGAGGGGCACAGCATGGCAATCATAAGGAGCTGGGATGTAAGGTAAGAATTTTTGTACACTACAGAGTGGGGCCAGTATGGGGTTAAATTTGAGTTTGGGGGTGGTCATGCCCTTTAAACGATAAGAACTTTTATTGAATCTCCCTGCAAGAGTATTCTCTCTCTCTCTCTCTCTCTCTCTGGTGTGGTAGGAGTAAATGTAGATGTACATCTAGCAAAGATAAATGCTTAGTGACACTTTCTGATTGTGATCTCTTTCAGACTAGCTGCTCTAAGGAACTGAAATTTCATTGAATCATTGCTCCTGTGAACAGTCAGACTTCTTGCCTTTACCGGGGTCATCTTATTACGCTGTGGCCTTTTAGGAAAGGATACCAGGATCCCAACTTGTGCTGCTGCTGCTGCTGCTGTACTGTTTGTTAAGCCTAAGGTTGATGTATATATTAATAATTAAGTTCCAGTGCATGGTTGGGGTCTGAAAAAAGTAAAGTAATTACATGTGAACATTCAAACCACCCCTCTTGTAAACATGATAAAGATTGTTTATGCTTGCTCATTTCAAGAAAAAAAAACTTAGAGTCCTTATCATGGATGTAAATCTATAATAAGAAGTAGTAAGTAGTTTCCGTTATTTTACCTTTGATCACATTTTGGAAAGTTTTCTGCTCTGATAGAAGTTTGTATAGAGGACTAAGACCGCACATGAATTGTTCACACATTTATTTGGCTTGAATACTTGCACTTTCCTTGTCCACAAGACCTAATGGAAGTTCTGGATTTTTCCCATCCTCACTTACTGCTCTCTCTCTCTCTCTCTCTTTTTTTTTTTTTTTTTTTAATAAGCACTTGATTTTAGTTCTATTTTTACTGTACAACTTCAATTGATATTGTGCTGCCAAGTTTCTCTTGCTACTTACAGATACACAGGTGCTTTCCTGAAGTGCAAGGCATTTTAGACTCCTTAGATGTGTCTCTGTTGAACTGGATTTAATTCTATTTGTTTGCCTTTATGATATTGTCAGTAAGTCCCCAAGGTGTTATGTGCAAAGCTCAGTCTGATTCATGCTCTAATTGGATTCCTTATTCATTATAGTCATGAGGGAAATTAAAGATATTAAACTGCTAATATTACAGTATACTAAATTAAACTAAACTGTTGAATCTTAACTTTATTTTTGCTCATTACCTACAGAACATTAAATTGTAACCGTGCATTTTATTTTATTTATAGAAAGCACCAATGCAGCACATTTTTGATTCTTCTAGTGGGAATTTGCTGCTTATTTGGCATTACATAAGTATCACTGTCTTGTGCCTATTTGTTTTGTGTGCCAAGTGTATTTTCATTGGCTCAGTATATGTAATTCTTCTAGATGCCCCAATAGTGCTCAGTGCTCTATCCCAAACACTATAATCTCAGTAATAATATGTTATTCATTGCGTCTTCTGAAGGACTGGTAAAGACTCCAAAATGTCTGTACAAAAAAGACCTTGCAGTACAAATCATGTTGTGTTAATAAATCACAATTTGCAGACCTTTTGGAGTCTTTACCAGTTATTTAATACAAATTATTGATTTCTTGCTGTTTTACATGGTACTCTCAAATGTGTGATTTTTACTTCATCTCTACATTGAGGGACAGAGTTACAGAACTTTATGTTGGAAGCAACAGATCTCGGTGTAATATAGGTGTGATTCTTTAAAATTGCTTTTATGTATCCTTTTCTTTTTATTTTGGGTAATTTATCACAAAGAAATCCTTTTTATTTACGTTTCAAAATAAATTTTGTTTATTCTTCAATAAAGATTGTGCCTTTCAACCTTGTACTTAGTATTTCCTTGTCTATGAAGTCAAGCTTTATGATACAGATGTCATTTATACATAATTGTAAATTACTTATATTGGCCCCTGGAACACAAATGTGATATAGTTTATAATAGTGATTTAGACTAAAGGCAGCCATATGTGCGGTGAAATTGTTGAATGTACCAGTCGCACTAATAATATTCACAGTGGTGTATATTTTCAGCATATTTAACAGACCCTACTGTTATGAATATTGTGCAATCTTATTCCTACATTAATTTTTTTTAACTTATTACCACCTTACATTTTTTTATTCTAATTTACTTTATTTTTATTATATTTTATGAAAAAAAACTGATGCCATTATGTATTGTAATGCAGGTGACAAAAGCTTGTTAAAATTTGTGTGGTTCATCCTATGTTGGGGAATGTATACACTTGCATATCTTTTGTATGTGTGTATCACAATAATTGTTTTTACTGTAGATGTGACTCTAAACTAGATAGAACCTGGAATGCTGATTTATTTCATTGCTAAAAGTATATTGAGATATTTAGTGTGTGTGATATTACACTGTTGTTGACTGGAGTAGCGGAATTGCCAATACAGGAAAGACCCTGATAATTTTTTCTGCCAAATTTGTTATTGTAAAGGATCATACTTAATAATAATGAATTTATTTTGATAAGTCTGTACAAAGTATTGTATGAAAAACCGCTTCTCCCTACCAACACATTACCAATTGATAGTTGTCCAGTATCTTATGTGTTCCTAGCCTTACTGGGCAGAAATGAAAGTAGTATGAAGCTTGGGGGAATAGTGACTAATGTAATGCAATCAATAAAGAAACAGGAGGGAACTGCACACTGTGAAAGAGATAAATCTATTTGAAAAACCAAATGGAACACGCAATGCTTAGGCAAGTGCCCTGTGCAAATGTGTGTTCCATGGGGTTTTGCAAATAAATTGATCTGTTTTTATAGTGTGCAGTTCTTGTTTGAATTACTTTCCCTGGTCAAACATGGCAATGGAATTCAGAGGGTTATTTGACCATGTGTTACAGGAAATCACAAGCTTTAAGTACCTGGTCATACTCCTCCCCCTATGTCTCCTTTTCCTGCCCTGCAGAAAGTTTGCTGACCTCCTAAGTTTGTCGCTGGTCTCTCTTGTCTCTCTCTTTCCAGTGACCAGACCCAAACCAGGCACTTGTGTAAGGTCGAAGAAAGGGCTTAGCAGCTCCCTGACCAGCTGTGACAATGCATGTTCTGGATTCCCAATCCGTTGTGTTTGACGACGTGTTTTAAATACACAGTGCTTTCTCCTCATGGTCTGTTGCTGGTGGGACAAAGAGGCTATCTGCTTTGCTCACTTTGTACTGCCTGGAATCTTTCTTCTGCCTTTTGTTCTGTTGCTGTAGGTACCCAGACTGAAGGTTCATACAGTTCACGGCAATGGAATACCCCCTCCCTATAGTATTCTATTGGACAGTCTAAGAGACATGAGGAGGAGGAGTATGGCCAGGTACTTTCCTGGCCAGTACTTACCTTGAGATTTCCTGTGATGTATGGGCAGTGGGAAGTTATCCCTTTGTATTCCAATGCTGTATTCCAGACCACAAAAAAAATTATGGTAGGTTTTACATGGGCCTGTAAACATTGTCCCTCCATTTTTTAAAATTCCCCTCAACATGTAATTTGTTAAAAAAAAATGCTTCAACATATTGACAAGGGCGATAGTTTCTAAGGGAAACAAAATTGTTGTACGTTTAAAACAATAATACATTTATGTTATTAGAAAATGAAAGGCAAAAAGCAATGTGGCTGAATTAAAAGTAGAAAGTGAAATAGAAAAGAAAAGAGACATTTAATGTTAGATGGCAAAACTCAACTGTTAGAAGACTTTCTGACCTGAGCAGATACTGCACCTGGAGGGAAGGGAAATAAAAACAGTGTTCTAAGAAACTCAATTTAGAGGGCACTGGAGATTCTATTAGAAGTGCTTTGCAACTGGTATGGCATCATGGAAGTGTGGAAGGTGTGCGCCTCGTAATACCAAATAAATTTGATGTTTAAAATTTAACAAACTTAGTTTAGGAAAAACATAACTTCTAATTTAGTGCATTGATTGTGATTTACTGGTGTGAATAACTTGTTTTATGCAGACACCTCAGGTTTAATGCCCAACCTACAATAATGATTTATTTAATAAATGCTAAGGGATTGCCATAGGGTTTGCACAACATCAGGCACATAGTACACCCCTCCTGGATTCCCCTGAAAGAAAGCAGATAAGGTAGAATAAAGTTGGGAGGTTGAACAAAATAAGTAACCCAATAAGCTATTTAGGTATAGCAATGGTAAAATGAGAACAACTGCAATTTTGGGCGCTTAAAAAATGGGACTTCAATGATTACACTGGATGTTGAGAAGACAAACATTTTAAATGACTTGTATTTTCCTTTGGGTATGCTACAGAGCAACCAGGTTCTTATACACTAAAACCACAAGGTTAGTAACAAATGCACGTTGGTAGACAGAAGACATTCATGCTGGATGACAAATATCAGCATTTAAATGACCAGTACAGATAAGGGCTTTTTTCAATACTCTGTATAATTCAATTCTTCTAAAATTAATGGAGATGATGGGGACCAGAGCACACTTATAGCGTTCCTCTGATCCCTCCTAGTGGGCTTGCAAAGTGACCATGATTCCAGATTTGTAAAAAGACTGTGGTGCTGCCAAGAGAACACTGTAAAAATTAACATTCGGCAGCATGTGAAGCATTAAAGCGCTTTATATCATACTTGTTGCAAAAACATGCACACAGGGTGGAAGTAATTCAAGCAAAACACAATTCCTATTGCAGCAGATAGCAGTGCTACTGCAGTACCAGAGGAATTAATTTATTTTATTAAATCTTTCAAAATTATTGACAAGGCAACTGTGTATTCCAAATTGATCCACAGATGACGCTCTGACTTGATGCGAACGGTCTTGTTTATGGCTGTATTTTGTTTCTTTTCCAGATAAATTATTACAATACATTTTCAACTATTTTGCTTACAAATTTTCCTATACAATATATAGGAATGAATGGATTTTTTTGTGTTAAATTAAACAATATAAAGTTAAGTAAAATGCAAATACATTTGAACCCTAAAGTGATGTTTACCAATATTTAGAGAATATACAGCTTTGGTTTGCCAGTAACCACATAGAAGTTTTAAATTGTAGATGGGAAAGAAAAGTAAATAACTAAAATAAGACATCAGTAAAACAGAACAATCACAAACAGAGGGGCCAAAAATTCAACATATGCCAAGGGCCATGAGTTCTAGTGCACCAACAATTTGACAAGGTATAACAATGTGATTTCAATCCCGCTCTGCTTACATTCCATCAGATTTTTGAGTGTGCAGTTTTTTTTATCCTGTGTGAAGGCTTGCTGAGTTAGGCTGGGTACACAGCATACAATATTTCCAAACCGATATTACCCTGTTCTGGTCATTTGGAAATATTGTATGGTGTGTACACAGCCTAATTTAGCGGATCTGACATTTGGGCGATTGGATATGTTGGTAAATTACTGATGATTGTGTTGTTCCTTATGGGGCAGTGGCTACGGGTCGCAGCTACTCTTGCCCGTCTGTTTCAGTCGACCTCTCGTTAGTGGCGAACGGTCGGTCGAGACAAATCTTGTCCTGTGTGATTTAAAGTATCATTGCATTGCATTAATATGTGGCCGTGATCTGCGAAAATTGCATGTAAATTTTGTAGTTCCCAAACATTTAGAGTACCAAAGTTCGACATCACTGGTATAAGAAATTGCAGTGATTTCAGGAGCTCATCATGCTAATATAATATACAATACTGCTCTTGTACTTTTGATTCATCCAAACATGTGCAAAGGCAGATGCCCTTCCTTCCACTATTGTATATGTGTAACAATCGTATATAATGATGGTCTGACATGCTGAAAGATTTAGATAGAAAATAATTGAAACTATCACTCGATCACTGATAATATTGCTGTATGGATGGGCCCCTAAATTAGCCTAGCTCTGGAATGGCTAATAATTAATTTTGCTTAAAAGAGCTAATTTACTGTTCTTTCTATTTCTTCTTCTTTTCTTTTATCTTACTGTTTTTTTTGGATTACTGTATATACTCGAATATCATCATACTCGAAGTCATGGTACCTAAAAAATTAGTAAAAATGATTGACTCAAGTATAAGTCGAGGGTATAAATTATCACCCCTACTGCCTTCAGATTCTGTATTGTTTTGAGGCTTTAGTTGCCTTTTAAATGGACAGCAGAATTCCCATACAGTAATAGCCAAATCCAGTATGGCTATTACTGTATGGGACTACTGTATGGGAATTCTGCTATTCATTTGAAGGGCAACAAAAGTCTCAAAACAATACAGAATCAGAAGGCTTTTCAACAATAGTTACCATTCTCTTGATTTTGAATTGTTTTGAGGCATTAGTTGCCCTTTAAATGGACATTAATCCCAACTACAACTCTCAGCATGCTTTAGTTGCTGGGAGTTGTAGTTTACAAACATCTGCAGTGGCAAGCATCCTCAGGCCAGGCCAAATACATTCCCCCCTAGAGCCCACCAGGCCTGTATCCCAATCAGCATATAACCGCAAGGGCTAGACCACACTGAGGCGCTTTTAAGCATGTTCCGATTTTAAAAGCGCATACTAGTGTAGTCCAGTTGATGTGGCCACACTATTGCGCTAGGGAGCACTGCGTGTGTGATCCGTAAATTGGAGCACATGCGATCCGCATTTTTTGAGCAATCTGGCCCTTCGCAAGCGCAAACACAAGCGAACGTGCCCGAGCGCGCTGCAGTGTGACCCCAGCCTCAAAACTGCCCAGGGTAAGGCGTCAAAATTGCATTGTACATGACAGTGTCGAACACCCCCCTCTACACACACACCTCTATTCAGGCAGCACTGCACCAACTTATGGCCCAGCACAGATGAGCCAATTCTTCAGGTCAGGACTCAGCCGTGTTCCTGCATCTTGAGAAAAAATTACATAAATTTGAAAATTGTAATGTCAACATCTTGGCCAAGGAACAGGATTGGTTCAAAGCAGGTGCCAAGATATTGGTCAAGACTCGGTTGATTTGGAATTTTGGAATCTAATACAAAAAGGCCATCATGGAATTGGAGAACATTCAGGGAAGGGCTAAATTAATTAGTAGGATGGAGGCGCTTGACTATATAGACAGATTAAATAAGTTTGTTGTTCGCACTAAAGATGAAGCATTTGTGTGTCGATATGATCAATTTATACAAATACATTTAAAGTGACATACAATAAACTGTGGTGCATTGTTCACCAATAGAAATCATCAAGGACACATATGCATCCCCTAAAGGTTTACATTTATTACATCTGTTACTGTGGTTTAAGATTTTTTTTTTGCCTGGCGGCTCCGGTTACGTCGCCCTGATAATATTTAACTTTAAAGGGTATGTGCACCCACAAAACTATAATTTCCCCCACTACTGGCCCAACTGTGTAGTGTATAAAAATCCTTACTTTACATCCCAACTCCAAATGGTTCTCCTGTAATCCCCCCCAAAGTCCAAAAAAATGTCCACCAGGAGCCTACCAGAGGGGGAAATTGTTTACGCCTCTGAGGCTTCCTCTGAGAGATTTCTGGCATGCTCTGAGCAGCCCTCCACCCTCCCTCCCCCTAGCTCTAAACCCTTTTACTATGTGATGGGTATTGCTTACCCAGCCCCAACCACTAAAATCATATTAGGAGAAAGTCCCCCGATAGTTACTTACCTTACCTCTCTCCTCCGCCGTTCTGAACTGTCGGCAGCAGCGTCCATGATTGGCTGCCTCTCAGCCAATCACAGACGCGGCAGCCGGTCCCGCCCCCTGCTTGCAGTTCCGTGCAAGCAGAGGGCCGGGACAGTGCGGCGAAGGAGAGAGGTAAGGTAAGTAACTATCAGGGGACTTTCTGGCAATAAAATTATAGCGGTTGGGGCTGGGGAGGCAATACCTATCACATAGTAAAAGTTAATTTAAAGGGTGGACATGCCCTTTAATTTCACATATTAATATTAAGCATTTAACTTAATATTATTAGGTGCATCAGATTAATAATACTCACTGTATGACACATAATGTAGCCTTTTCTTTGCAATAAACAAATACATTACAAATATATTTCCTTGCAATGTGATTGTAAATGTCCTACATGTGTATAAGGCTCTGTCTGGGAAATCTGTTTAAACTAAGGTGGGGCACATGTATAAAGGTGGCCATACACATGTGATTTCCATCGCAATGTGCCGACAGATCACATTGGTATCTGTTAGCACGTTGGGAACCACCACACATGTAAATGTCCAATCCCCATACATGATCCCCATACACGGTTTTGTTGTCACAACTGTTAATGCTGAAATACTTTTTAAATCAAGATGTGCTATCTTAGAAACACAAAAAAATATCATATAAGCAATTTTATTCATAAAAATGTAAGGAGTTAACATCTCTCTAATTTCCTTATGCAGATGGAAAACCTATTCACATGGATGAGTTGTGTAACCTGATTAGAAAAAAATGAAGTTAAGGCAGCTGCAAAATGGAGCACTATCTAGGTAACAGAAACAAGCGTATGAACTTGATGTTTAATGAGAGTCACTTGGTCTCAGTTCTGTGCAGCTGTACATGAGCATAATACATTGCTTGCTACTAATGATCTAATAATAGATAATTGTCTATTAACTTCTATATTTTGTTTTATAATTTTACACATGGTTCTATTATGTAGAGGAATAGTGTATTTCCATTTCTTCTAAACATTTAGGGTGAGGCCACACTACAATGTGCTAGTGTGCTGCAATTGCACAATGTGTGTGTGTGTAAGGTTGCATTGAGAACCAATGAGGCTGCAGGGTACAGAGTGGTCCAGGGTTTGGTGTCCCAGGGTTGTGTATGTGAGGACACATTTTCCAGGGTCTGCAGGTAGTAATTTAAAAAAAAAAAACGGACTGTGTATCAACCTTTCCTTAACTGAAACCATTTTTTTGTCTGACAGGCATATCAGATTAAGATTTTTTTTATTCCTATTGATGTTGATTCTAGACCAGATAATTTTTGTATATTGCATAACAATCTTATTATCATTGTGCACTTTAAACATTTTTTACAGAATTGCATTTTGAGATCCTAGGATTTTTAGGATCATAATTAGAACTAGAAAGGGAAAGTTTAAAGGAGAACTAAACCCAAACAATCAAAGTTGAAGTTAGAAAGTACTTCCCTCAACATCCTTCTCAGCATGGAAGATTCCACTCAGGGGCTTTTCTTTTCCTCTATGAGCTCATTTTAGGTTCTGTTTGTTCCCCAACTCTGAAGCTGACATTTTCCCTTGCCTGCCAGTACTTTTGCCTTGATTACATTTTCTGCACCTGTGTGAATTCCACTCCCACCTCTTAACCCCTATGATGTAGGAATATATTAAATCATCAATATTCAAATTGGTGGTGCAGCTGATTAACCCTTTCCTTGTAGCAGTGTTGTAGTGTGATATATATAGGTCTGGGTATCTAGTGTGTCCGGATCTCAAATAATGTATGTCTCACCTACGGCTTTCACTCCACCAAATCCGATATACAAACAAATTGCAGGTGAAACATACAAAGACACAGGTCTGTAGCTGTGAATATTGCAAGTTTATTGCAAAACATGCGTGCTACATGTTTCAGACCCACTCAAGCACTTGAGGAATGACAAGTGGGTCAGAAACATATAGCACGCATGTTTTGCAATAAACCTGCACTTTTCACAGTTACAGACCTGCGTCTTTTTATGCTTCACTTGCAATGCCATACTTATAAAGTTGAGATACCGCAGGTTTTCTTTACTGTACGAACATGGCAGTAGTATACCATGCTGTAAACTACTGTAATGATATTCTACGGGCGGTTGTAGATTTACGTTTGCTATCGTACATTTACAAGATTTAGCGATAGCGATCATAAATTAACGATTGTCATAACGATCGCTAAAGAAGGCAATACCACACCTTTATAAATATAGCCTGTAGTGTGATGGGTAGGAAGAGTGTGTTTTTATAGAAACCACACGGTGCAGAACTGTAGGGGGGAGATAGTGAAGTGAACCTGATCTTAGCACAGCTCTGTCCAATGCATTTCTTATCCGTGCACCTTCTTAAAGGGGAATGTTGGAGGATAGGAAGAGTGTGTCACATGTGCTTGTGCTGCCATGTTCTGGCAGCACAAGCACATGTTACCTCATGTGACATTTGGGTTACCTCAAATGTTGAACTACAACTCCCTGCAGATAATGCAAAACTACAACTCCTGTAGATGTTTTAGAACTACAACTCCCTCAACATCTAGTAAGATGAAAGTTAGACATCTCTGACCTATATAATAAGCATGATTTCCCCACCACCAAATTTCCCTGTCCGGGTGTATTGTACGAAATATTCCTGTCATTAAATATGTTAACTGTTTTACTTACTGTAGGATATTTAAAGTGATGCTAAGGGGGGATGTGGGGCCTTGAAGAGACAATTATTTGGGTCTTAAAAGGACACTAAACTAAATGGAACATTTTAAGTTGCTTCCAGCTGGATCTATAATTCACAGGAAAGTAGGATAGCTTATTCAGGGTTAAACTTACCTGCTAGAGCGACACAGCTTTTAAATAGCAGATGGCATGCTGTCCCAACCTGCCTCAAATCTTATGGACATGTGAGCCAATAATAAAGATAGGAAGCAGATCAGGATAGCTCGATGATCAGCTGTTCAGAAGCCACGTGCGAGCCCATGCCGCCCTGAATCGGATGAGGTCTATCATTTACAGGCAGGTAGGAACAAGCTATTCTACCTCCCTGTGAATTATAGATCTAACTGGAAGCAACTTAAAATTGGCCCTTAAATGTACTGCACGGTAATGCACTTACCGTGCACAATTTTGTGTCCCTAGAATTTGTTTAGAAATGTTGGTAACTATGTGCCTACTGTTTCAATTTAAAAGTGTTTAGCTGAACCTGCAGGCTGCTGCACTGTCACAGCATGTAGAGAGAGGCAGGAGAGGAAGGACTCATGGTCCAGGGTAGGTGCGTAACTCTGTGACCAGTAAGTAAGAGCTGTGATTGTGACTAGCTAAGTTCCTGGACTCTTGGTGCTTGCAAAATGCTACATATAGCTCTTAAGATGTAAGGGTTACACTTCCGTGTGTTTTTGTTGCACAGTGTCAGAAACCCTCCAGTCTGTTCCACTAATCTACCTATCAGTTATTGGAAAATGTACTCCAAGTAACCGACAAGTCAGTAAAACAGAATGGACAAGGAGGGGTAGTGAACAAATCTCTATAGCACACACTTAATATTTCTCAGTACCTATACAATAGGCTGCCACCGCATTCCAAGACAGCGGAATATCTATATCTAACTATAACAATCCTGTAAGAAAAAGGTTATCCATGCCTATTACTCTATACACATAGTCAGGGTTATTCAATAAAAGTTCTTATCGTTTAAAATGGTGCTAATATTGCCCCAACCAATCAGATGTTAGCTTTCAAATGTTACACAAGTTCTGATTGGTTGGGGCAAAATTAGCACCATTTTAAAGAGCATGTCCACCCCTTTTTTAAACTTTTTATATGTTATACATATTGATCCCCCAGCCCCAACCGCCGTAATAAAATTATTAGAAAGTGCCCCGATATGTACTTACTTTCCCTCTATCCTTCGCGGCAGTCTCCAGGCCCTCTGCTTGCACGGAAATGCAAGCAGGGGGCGGGACCGACAGCCGCGTCCCTGATTGGCTGAGAGGCAGCCAATCAGGGACGCGGCTGCCGGCTGCTCAGAACGCTGGAGGATAGAGGGAAGGTAAGTAACTATCGGCGCACTTTCTATGAAATCTGTTACAGCGGTTGGGGCTGGGGGATCAATATGTTTAATATATAATGGGGATTTTACACTAGGGGGAGGGAGAAAAAAACGGGAGGGAGGGGGGGAGGACTCTCCTGCGCATGCCTCAACCTTGTCGAGGTTGAGGCTGAGACAGGCGCAGGATGAGTCACCCAGACCTTCTACACTACACTATCCTGGACTTTGGAGGGGCACAGCATGGCAATCATAAGGAGCTGGGATGTAAGGTAAGAATTTTTGTACACTACAGAGTGGGGCCAGTATGGGGTTAAATTTGAGTTTGGGGGTGGTCATGCCCTTTAAACGATAAGAACTTTTATTGAATCTCCCTGCAAGAGTATTCTCTCTCTCTCTCTCTCTCTCTCGTCTTCTCTCTTCTCTCCTTCTCTCTCCTCTCTCTCTCCCTTCTTCTCTTCTTCTCTCTCTTCTCTTTATATATATATATATATATTATAATATATATATATATATATATCATTTCTGGAACGACACAGCCACTCAGGATTTGCTTTTCGTGGTTTATTCAAACATCTGCATCAAACGTACATATCAGTGATGTTTCGGGGGGAAAACATACCGTATATACCCGAGTACAAGTCGAGGTACCTATTTTTACCTAAAAAAATTTGTAAAAATGGATTGACTCGAGTATAAGTCGAGGGTAGAAATTATCACCACGACTGCCTTCTGATTCTGTGTTGTTTTTAGGCTTTAGTTGCCCTTTAAATGGACAGCAGAATTCCCATACATGAATCCCATACAGTAATAGCCAAATCCAGTACCAGTAACCTCCAATTCCTTGGCACCCCAGATGTTTGGAAACTACAACTCCCAGCATGCTTTGTTGCTGGGAGTTTCAGTTTCTAAACGTGTGGAGTGGCAAGGTTCAGTAAACTTTTAATTAAGCTTACCATCATTTACAATTCTCCTGAACCCCATATTGTAAAGGGCACTCTGACCCCATATAGTAAAGGACTCTCTGACCCCAATAGTTAAAAATGTCACCTGAGAGTTGTAGTTTCAAGCTGTCATTTGCACTGTACTAGCAGCTGTTTTTTGCCCCAAACTGAGGAGACCCATCAGATTTACAGCATCCAGATGAGCAGTGACAGTGCTGAGTGAGTCCAGCAGCCAGACTACAGGAAGCAGGAAGTGTAAAGGTAGATCAGCTCCTGTAACTTTCTATGCAGGTTAACACAGCGCCACCTACTGGTTACTATCCGCAATTGCAGAATTTGGATCTAAATTAGGACTTAACCCAAGTATAAGTCGAGGTTAGGTTTTCAGGCTAATTTTAAAGCCTGAAAAATTCGACTTATACTCGAGTATATACGGTAAGTATGTAAATAAGTGATCATAAAGATATGAAATGTTGAGTGGGCGCTAAACTGGTCCTGGTGGGCCCCTGGTCTCAGAGTCTGGAGCAGGCCACATCTAATGTACCATAAGGCAGAGTTGAGATATTTGTCTCAGATGGTACCCCTGCAGTGAAGAAGAAAGTCTTCAGACAGTGGTGAAAAAATATTCCCTTGACCGGTGCAAGATGGACACGCGACTGCAAATGTGCATCCACGGCCAGCACCGCCCATCAGCACCGCCCGCATGACTCCAATATACTTCTGCTTCTTAAGAGAGCCAAGAGTAAGAGTAAGTTAGGGGACACACCCTGCTGCTCAGTGCTCAGAATTACAGTACATATGGCTCCTTGCCATTCCTTGCTGCCTATTGGTCCTCTGAGGCTTCTCTCTAGTGTCAGCAGGTGATTAACAGTCTAGCAGCAGCCAATAGAGAGGGAGGGAGGGGCTGGCGTTGTACACGGATATTACAGAGAGACCAGGCTTGAGCAGCTGCAGCAATGGTGAATCTTTTCAGCATCTGTTGCCTTTCCCTTCTAATGTGACAGTGACACTGTGAGTTTTTTGTGTGTCAAAAATAATTGCCTTTTTTGTGTGTCAGAGAGGGAACATTTGGGGTGGGGTGCTGGGGCTTGCTAGGTGCACAGGCTATAAAATACATTTTGATTTGAGCAACAAAAACCTGAAAGGAGCAATATGGTAGTGGCAAAACAAGCTGTTTGAGAAAGGGATGTAATATCTGTTTCTAGTAATTTACATTATTGCTAATTGACTGTCTGAGTAACTTTGCCCATTGACAAAACCACACCCACCGATAAAGCCACACCCACTTTAGTGTGGCAAAAGTTTGGCTCAGGCAGCAAAAACCTGCTCGTGCAGAGTCAAAGGCTGCTGAACCATTATGAATGGAAGGAACTGAAGGTAGCACATTGGTGCGAGCACAGCAGCAAAGGCAGCACCAACAGTAACAGTGAGTAGTGACTGACCGATACGTGTAGGTACCATAGTTACATTCTCGCGGTCGCGCAAATCATTACCAAGCACCGTCGGCCACCAGCTAAGGATTTTCTTTTTAACTGCTGCTGGTCTGCCGCCTTTGTTTTTTCGTCCAGGGATGCCGCCTGAGGAACATTCTTCTCTGTGCCTCTTGCTAGATGTGGCCCTTGCTTGTTTATGAGTGTATTGAGTATGGTTTGTGTATGAGTGCATTGAAGAGAAGTTGTGTACAAGTGTATTGAGTATGAGTTGTGTAAAAGTGTTTGACGTATGAGTTGTGTATAAGTGTATTCAGTTTAAGTTATGTATGAGTGTATTGTGTATGATTTGTGTATTAGCTTATTGAGTATGAGTTGTGTATTGAGTATGAGTTGTATGTCAGTGTATTGAGTATGAGTGGAGCATCAGTGTATTGAGTATAATAGTGAGTATGAGTTGAGTACCAGTGTACCGTGTATGTGTTGTGTATTAGTATTTTGAATAGTGTATCAGTGCAAAACATATGTGTCATGTATCAGTGTATTGAGTATGAGTGGTGCATCAGTGTATTGAGTATGAGTTGTGTATCAGTGTAGTGAGTATGAGTTGTGTATCAGTGTAGTGAGTATGAGTTGTGTATCAGTGTAGTGAGTATGAGTTGTGTATTAGGGTAGTGAGTATGAGTTTTGTATTAGTGTAGTACATATGAGTTCTGTATCAGTGTAATGGGCTGATGTGCTCTCTTGTTCACCCATTAAACAGGTAGCAATGAGGCTGAACCTACTGAGAATCTATAGGACTGACACTGACGTAGAATCTGCTGATTAGATGCAACAAAATAATTAGGGATTAAATTGTTTAACCATCTCTGTGTGTGTATGGGAAACTAATTGAAATGCATGGCATTGATCACCATGTTCACTGTGTTTAGTGCCACTGTAAGGGACTTTCAGGGAGATTCAATAAAAGTTAAAATGGTGCTAAATTTGCCCCAGGCAATCAGATCTTATTTAGCATTTGAAAGCTAACATCTGATTGGTTGGGGCAAAATTAGCACCATTTTAAACGATAAGAACAGTTAATGAATAACCCTGTTTATCTACTTTGGTTCTGAGGCTGCTTTGTATTTTGTAATTGACAGGATGTACATACTACATACGTGTTTTCTGTTTCTACTGTCACTTTAACTCAGTCCTTCACTCATTGCTATTGTAGCATGTAGAGTCTTCCTCATTTTGGGGTGGTCTCCCGCACACCTGCGAGACCACCCCAGACTCCTGGACTTGAGAGGAGACTTGAGTCTCCTCCCAAGCCACCCCCCTTTAAGTGGCCACGTCCCAGAACGCCCCTAACTCCTCCCTAACCCCGCCTCCCACCACCCTGTAGAATGGAGGCCCTGCCTCCATGTGATGTCACGCCCCACCAGCCACGCCCCCTTCTCCATCCTGCCCAGAAGCCGGAAAAGGCAGGGTGGGGGATGTCTGTAATTTGCTGGATCCCTTTAAAAAAAGGTTCTGTTACATAAACAAGAACAAGCGAGGATTTTCAAGGGAGGGATTCCTAAATTAGTTACAACTGAATAAGCCCAGAAGGAGGTTCATGACAGAATACATCCATGTGTTCTATTATACATGTATCATATAATAAATTTATATACTCTATTTGCCATGATTATCATCACAGTTAGCTAATACAGATATTCCCTTTACTTTTGTTATAAAGTATATTCATTAAGGCTGGGTACACACAAACAGATATTTCTGTGTATCAGTCGGTCAGGCCGAAAGATCTTGGGTGATTTTTGCGGCTGCAGTGAACGCTGTTGGTTGGCCTTTGCCTGGTTCAGGTGAACGGGCAATTCAACATCGCCGATTGTGTTGTCCATAGGAGACATTTGCCATGGCTAACCACTCCATAGCAGCGAACAGTCAGGGCAGAAAATTTGGCTGTGTGTACCCAGCCTAATGTAGTTTTACTGAGAAATCCACATTTGCACTAATTACCATTAGTCAGGGTAGTCAGAGCTGTGACAATGATGGCGGATCCGACAGAATTTACAGAATTTTGTTAGTATTGGGACCTATCGGGCAAGATGGAAAATTTCCATTACCGGCTCCTTTTACTAGGAGTAGTAAAAAATGTTGACAGTCCGATATACCACCTCCAGGATTTCCTAATGTCCCTATTCCTGCTCACTAAGCTCCATCACAGTGTAGTAGGTACAGTAGGTACTTTATATAAACCCAGTCTCAGCAATCACCTCAGGCAGCTGCAGGGTTAATATTGATACAGATATATATGCTGCTGTCAATCACAGGGCAGACTGGATACATTTTTGAAACATCCAAATGCTGCTTCTCACTCACAGCTCAATTAACAATGTAACAACCTATGTAACAATCTATGTATCTGTCTATGGACACCAGGAGTGGAACAGCAGACTGCACTGAGCAGGCAGAAGGGGATTCCAGGCACCAGTAATACCCCCTAAACACGCCCCTGTGTATATATTTGTCTAAACATATGGTCTATGTTCAGGTACAGAAACAAGAACATACATGTACATATTTATCTAAACATGTTCCCCCCGTGTTCTGGTATAAAAGAAAGAACATACATGTACTTAATTGTCTCAACACGCCCCGTGTTCAGGTGCAGAAACAAGAACATACATGTACATATTTGTCTAAACCCCCCTCCCACCACCCATTCTGGAAAGAACATACATGTACATATTAGTCTAAACCCCCCTCCCCCCACCCATTCTGGAAAGAACAAACATGTACATATTTGTCTAAACACTTCTCTCCCAGTAAATATAAGACTCTCACTAATCATCTTTTTCTACTTGATTAATGGCTCCTTTACAAACTAATCTCAGACCATTACTCTAATTAGATTCATTCTCCTAAGCATGATCTGATAGGGAACACAAACTGTGTCCAAACTACTGTAGTTATTTCTCTATATGACATCTATATGTATATTATCTGATATCTATATGATCTACAGTCCACAATGGGGGGGGGGTCAAATGAAGACAAACTTCATAGGGTCAACCTCCAATTACACATTTAAGGCCAAGGGAGAGAAATGAGAGGAGAATTATAGGATATCTGTTAAGCTGGGTACACACATGCCAGACCTTTGAAAGATGTTATTTTTCAAATATCAGGATACACGCAGTCCCGAGCATTCTCCCTATGTACATCATATACACAGCATAGGGAGAACAGATCGGCACTGTGTCTTTCCCTCGACCGCGGCTGACTCCCCTATTGGGAGACTACCACGGGCGTGGGAAATTTTCATTCTTTCCCAAATGACCGCAAGGCCGACAGGAATGTTCACTGCCCGTGCACTTGTTTGTGAAAGACCTACCTAGCTTAGGATGAAGCAATTACTGTATAACGAGGATACCAAGAAAATAGCCATACGACAATTGGAAATCCGAATGAAGATGGGGTTGGTGGAAAACTTTCTGCCTGGTCTGATCTTTATTTCTCTAATATTGTTGCGTGGTTGATCAGAAAAATGTGTTTCGACGTTTCGAGTGATCCGATTGAAATGTCGATCCCATGTTTTAGTCTTCTCTAGCACCAATCAGTAATGGCAAAAATTTACCACTAAGCATAATAATATTATATTAACAAGGGTCCACAAAAGCCCCAAACTTAGGCCAAATCGCGAGCATTATCGCATGCGATTGTGTGCACGATTCTTGTGCGTTTTGCGTATGCAATTTTGCCATTTTCCGTTATGGAAATGCATGTGGTAATGCACCAAAAATGGTGAACGCATGGGTTACCAAAATGGAAATGTATGCACAATCGCATGCGCATCGGAAATCGTGGGAATTTTAGCGTTCCATGTAAAAAGAAATCGCATGCGCAAAACGCGTGAAAAATTCACTAGTGTGGCCTAGCACTAATTGAGGTTAATTCAGGTAGGTTGAGTCTTATCTATGAATCATATTTTATAAAACAATGTCCACATAATCTCTATGTATATGGTATATCTATTAACACTTGGGGTATTTATGACTCCTGATCTCAACCCCGCTATGGCCACCAGCCAGGGAACATTTTATTAGTGGCTGTTGATACAATAACAACAGTAGTTAATACATCGTAGTATCCACACTGTGGGGAATGGCCTGAACTAATGATAATTAGTAAAATAATTTGGTTTTATAGGCATGTTATGTACTTTCCATATTCTCTATTGTTTTGTATTTGAATTCCTGACAATCTCTGATAAGTCTATTTGCACGTTCGTGGATCAGATAGATGAAGAGATTACTGAAAGATAATTAAGTGCACCTACTAATGTGTCTGACCAACCAGATTCTAGTAGACTTAGCTTGCTAATAAACCTAAGTCAACTGCCCCATATTAATAGACTTTTCTTCTTTATCTAAGGGAGAGGGAACAATGGCATTGAGGCAGTCAAGGTATCTGCAGAACTAAAACTAATCCTGATCGCAAAGTGACCGACCTCTCACTTGAAAAACAAGATGGGCCAAACTCAGGCCATTCATGGAGAAGAAATTGATGTTGTGGATCTGCAGGATATGTACAAGAAATTTGTTACTGAATGTCCAAGTGGGGCCTTGTTCCTTCATGAATTTAAACAATTCTTTGGCGTTTCGGCTAATATTGAAGCTTCCCAATACATGGAGAGCGTCTTCAAGTCCTTCGACAGGAACAAGGTAAGAAAATGTAATTAAATATCATGATAATGATGATAAGGTGGCTGGTTTTGATTGGTGGGCTGAACTCTGCCATCTTGACAATCCATTTTTGTACTGAGTTGCATTGAGTTTCAGCCATTGCAGTGAAACGTGTAACTAATGATAAATGATCAGTAAAATAACTGTCTATATCAAACATGGAGGTCCTGCTCCCATTAGAGTCCTTCATCGGGTCAGGTACCCAGTTTGCTGGTTGGATTTGGGTAACCCGCATTGAGTTTGAATTGGTTGCAGGTTGGGTTTGGGGTAAAGAGAACCACGGGTCGGGTAGAACAATTCCAGTCTTTAAATAATGTTTTTCCCCTGTCTATGGAGAGATCTGTCTGTATTAACTGAAACTGAGAATACAATGTTATCAATCCAAGACAATGTGCAGTGTGTATACCGCCTTACACTAAAGCTGGGTACACACCATACAATAATTCGGCCCGACCGACCGACATTTCAATGTTTCGGTAGGGCCGAATTATTTTATGGCGGCTCCGACCTATCGCAGACTGTTCCTTCGCCTGAACCGGCAAAAGCACAATTGGAAGGGTTGGAAAGCTATTAGTTAGTCCTCTATGGACCGCACAATCGGTTGCAGCTAAATGTTGGACATGGCTGCTTTTGCCGCTACCCACAGCTCTTCCTACTGGCCAACCACTCGGAAGCCTCAAACAGTATGCCAGGAGGATTGTATGGTGTGTACCCACCTTAAATCACACTATGGCAGATATAGGGCATAAAAGCTCCCAGCCTCAGTGTGTTTTTGGCTGGGTAAATATTGAGTTGTCAACAGCTCAAATGTCCTTAGAATCTTATACAGAATGTATTATGTATGTATGTATAGTTTATATATAAAGCGTCACTTGGGGACGCAGGGCTGTACAGTAATAAAATTGGGAATTCCATTGTGTGATATAAATACAGACAGCTATGTTGAACTTTAACTCTTGTAGTGCCTGGGTAGATTTTGTAGCGATCAGTGGTGTAACTACCGCCACCCCCGCGACGGGGGGCATGGAAAGGTAGTAGGGCCTGCCACAAGCCCCTAATCTGTGCGGTGACATGCAGGTTTTAATTAGTTGATCGTGTGTATGAATGAAACAACCAGCTGTTTAAAAGACCAGACCCGAACTTCCGGTTCAGTTCCGGAAGTTCGGGTCCAGTTTTAAATAGCTGATTGTGCATATGTTTCATTCATACGCACGATCAACTGATTAAAACCTGCATGTCGTCGCACAGATCTTGCAGTCTGCGGAGGGAGGAGGGAGTCAGGGGCCCGCCCCCCTTCAGGTACACCCCTGGCAGAGATCACTAGGTAAAAAAGCAGTTAATGCTGGAGTGACTGGAAAGGCAGGGGTTAAACTTCTGAGCTTGGTTTTACTAGCAGAGGTCAGAGTCAGCAAAGTAACAATTTCCCATAGAACAAACTTCTATCTGCACCTGCACTTATGCATGAGACCAGAGCAAGTGTCTGCATGGAAACAGACGACATGTGATTTCATTGGTCTTTGTAAATCTTTCTGGCCATAATGATCTATGGGATATGGATGACTCTAGTGATGATATTAATCTACCACTTGATGAGGTTCAGCTAGAACTACAGCAGGTATGTGGACCTCCAGATTATTGACTCCCAAGCATTGTACAACAGCATACTGTAGTGCTGACAAGGAATGCAGTGAGTTGTAGTTTTCAAAACAAATAAAGGTGTAGATATTTCACTATAGCTCCACCTGCTCCCTAACCATAATCCTTTGTTATGGTACCTACTCATTGTAACCCTTACCATTTCCCATAATGCAAGTTTAGACATTGGGTGGAGATTAAAATGTATATTCTGCAGGACATAGTTATAAAATCATAGATAGGTAACCAGTAGATCTCCAGATGTTTTAAAACTATAACTTTCAGCATTCCTTGGCTGTAGAGTGAATGCTGGGAGTTGTAGTTTTTAAACCATCTGGATAACTACTGGTTACCTATCCCTGTCACAGATCAAAAAGAAAATAGGTGCAGATAAAGATTTAAAATGAGCTGAGGCCCATGAGTAGGTAGAAGTTGGGGACAGTAGAGGCCCATGGGTAGGTAGTTGGGGACAGTAGGGATATATTATATAAATATACATTGCACTCTATACTAGGGATATCCTACCTGTGGGACTAAATTAGTTTGAATTGAATTTGGATGTCTGCAAGTTGAAGACCCCTGCTGTGTATTTTAGTGGTATGGAAGGTTTGTTTCTATTAAACATTTTTGGCTATGAATAAAACATTTACTTAAACTTTTAGACTATTTTTTTTTAACTTCCCTGTACTGATTTTAGGAAGAAAGACTAAAAGCGAGTCAGGTAGGGTTTTGGGTCCGAAACCTGCGGGTCGTGTCGCGGGTATGAAGCGGGTTGTGGTTCGGGTCCGGATTTTTCGGGGTCGGGTGCATGTGTCCATAATGTGTCATGGTGGTGCTACTCTTTTTCACTGTGTTGGCAGTTCCCAGTAGAAGACATCTTGGTGTCTATGGTCCAAGGCTGTTCCCTCCCCACAAATATAATGCATAAAACTTATGTTAAAATAATGTTTGGTCTGGAAACTATCTTTCTATCTCCGTTGTTGTCTAATTTTGTCTTCATCTGTAGGACAACACAATAGATTTCCTAGAGTATGTGGCGGCCTTGAATCTTGCTCTTCGGGGAAAACTCGAACACAAGCTGCGATGGTCTTTCAAAATATACGACAAAGATGGAAACGGCTGTATAGACAAGAGAGAGCTAAGGGAAATTATACAGGTAAAGAAGGAATCTTCTGTATTTACACCCAATTCATTGCTATATTATTAATTTATTGTTTATATGACCACATAAAATGTTCCCATTTGAGCCTGCAATAAGGCTGAAAACCTGTCTCCCTGATTCTGCGTTTAGGCAATGAAATCTTGTTAAACCCTCTTAGAAGTGTCACCATTGTAACATGGAAACTACCCAGTTCTGCCATTAACTCAACTCTCCCTATGTTACTTGGCTCCTTAGCAATGTACCACAGAAAATGGAACTGTGGCCACTAGATGATATTTAAAAGGGCTGTTTGTTATGATCTTGAGGACTACCACGTAAAATGTAAATGTGGCCATTAGACGCTAATGATATATTATACCTTGGTATAAATCTGAAGCTTCTATCTATAGGTTATTCATGTTCCATTTGATAGCAGATTCTTGTTGGCCTCTAATATTAATAATGTTTTTGTAAGTTGTTAATCGGCAATCAGTGTTTTAAGGGATTTTAACTTGCAAACGCCAGTTATTGTGGATGTGACACTATAAATATATTATAACTTGATGTCCCCGGGCAACAAGGCAATAAAATACATTTTCTATCTCTCCTACCCAGCATCCTGAGCAGAAAGCAACATCCCAACTGTTCCCAATGAGTATGAATGAAAAACTGCATTTCTGTTTAGTTGATGTGTATCCAAGAAAACAATGGTGCTTCTTGTATACACCTCTTAATACATAAACCCTTATGTGTGATTCACAACCGTGTGGAACTCTGGGAGTGACTAGACACTGAGTGGAACCTTCTCTGTAACCATTAGTTTGTTCAACATGTCCCCGAATATGTGATGCATCAACGTTACCAAAAATAAACAATATCTTCAATTCTTCATCTTTAGTCCATATATTGCATTAAAAAGGACTGGAAAAAAGATCAAGAGAATCAGCTATTGACTCCGGAGGAAATATGTGAAAGGATTTTCCAACTCGTGGATGAAAATGGAGACGGTACGTTTTTTAAAATAAATTTGCATTACAATGTGTCATGGTGGCCAGGCCAAGCCTTCAACTGGAAAAGCCACAGTTAAATGACAATGTGGACTTTCTCTTCCAAATGAATAAAACAAATGAGAGATCTTGGAAACATCTGGTACCAAGGGCTATATTTGTCCTAGGGTATTGGCTGCTGTCACATATTAAACTGTGGCCTCTCCAGAGGAGGATCTAAAATAGGTTCATGTAAGGTGTTGGTGGTCTATGGCAACATCTCAATACTGGGATGTTATTACATATCCTTTGGGATATTTAGTGTCAAAAGAAGACGTTACTTGTGCTCTGCTCTGATGAAACAACATAGAAGTTGGTAGATTAATGTTCTTCCAGCAATGGCCATCATAATTAGACCTTCCAGCAATGGCCTCCATAGATAGTCCTTCCAGCAATGGCCTCCATAGATAGTCCTTCCAGCAATGGCCTCCATAGATAGTCCTTCCAGCAATGGCCACCATAGATAGTCCTTCCAGCAATGGCCACCATAGATAGTCCTTCCAGCAATGGCCACCATAGATAGTCCTTCTAGCAATGGCCACCATAGATAGTCCTTCTAGCAATGGCCACCATAGATAGACCTTCTAGCAATGGCCACCATAGATAGACCTTCCAGCAATGGCCACTAGAGATAGACCTTCCAGCAATGGCCACTAGAGATAGTCCTTTCAGCAATGGCCACTAGAGATAGTCCTTTCAGCAATGGCCACTATAGATAGTCCTTCCAGCAATGGCCACCATATAGACCTTCCAGCAATGGCCACCATAGATAGACCTTTCAAATTAACACATGCCACCACTTAGGGTCATGACTAATTTCTAAACTGACATTTTTAAAAACGTTGTTGAAGGGGCTATTCCTTTATGTCGTTCACCAGGGCAGTTAACTCTGGACGAGTTTGTAGATGGCGCCAAGAAAGACAGTTGGGTTCTGAAAATGCTCCAGCTCAATACAAATCCCTGCAACTGGGTTATGGAACAAAGGAGAAAGAGCGCATTGTTCTAAGGGGAACTGCCCCAACACTGACAAAGAAACTGCAACTATTTAAATTGAATCATTCAGTAGGAACAGAATTCCTCTGTTCTTGTCATTCCTCTATGAAAATACACTTGCTTTGTGTCCAGATGTTAATAAACCAATTAGTCATGAAAGTGCTAAAACATGGACTTCATTTTGTTTCTAATCTTTAAATCTACTTACAGCAAGAGATTTTATACTTACAAGCTCCTCGATCCAACGCCGTGGCTCTGCTCTCTGCTTTTCCGGGTAATGTCGGCCGTGATAGTGACGTCACAGCCAATCACTGACTGCCATTCCCAGAGCAGTCTCCACTGCAGCTGCGGCCATAGGGAGCTGCACAATTGATTTACCAATATGCCCGATAGCCCTGTCTACGGCCAGCCCCACCCACACCATTCAATATCTCCGCCCATCCAACCGACTGATACATGGTACTATCAGTCAGTTGTAATATTGAATGGTGTGTACCCAGCCTAATTAATAAAGGAGTAGTGTAGGGCTATGTAAATACAAACAGACCTACATACATTTAGGCTTAGGCCACACTACGCCGGACAGTAACGTGTGGGAAAACCACTACCATTTGTTTGTGCTCTGATGTGCTTGAGATTCCCAAAAAATCGCATGTCAATGTGGCCAGTTACATTGACATTCTCACACGCAAACGGATTGCAAATCTGTGCTGGTGTCCACTGAGTGACCTTATTACAGAATGTGCTGGGGTCCACTGGGTGACTCTTATTACAGTACGTGTTGGGGCCCACTGGGTGACTCTTATTACAGTACGTGCTGGGGCCCACTGGGTAACCATATAAAAACCATAAACCATATAAAAGGCTTTGCTGGGGTCCATTGGGTGACCCTATTACAGGCTGTGCAAGGGTCCATTGGGTGACCCTATTACTGGTTGTGCTGGGGTCCATTAGGTGACCCTATTACAGTCTGTGGTGGGGTCCATTGAGTGACCCTATTACAGGCTGTGCTGGGGTCAATTGGATGACCCTATTACAGGCTGTGCTGGGGTACATTGGGTGACCCTATAAAAGGCTTTGCTAGGGCCCATTGGGTGACCCTATTACAGCATGTGCTGGGGCCCACTGGGTGACCCTATAATAGGCTGTGCTGGGGTCCATTGGGTGACCCTATTACAGGCTGTACTGAGGTCCACATGGTGACCCTATAACAGGCTGTGCTGGTGTCCACTGAGTGACCCTATTACAGGATGTGCTGGGGCCCACTGGGAGATAATATTACAGGTAGTTCTAGGGTCCACTGGATAACCCTATAACAGGCTGTTCTGGGGTCCACTTGGCGACCCTATTACAGGATGTGCTGGGGTCCACTGGGTAACCATATAAAAGGCTTTGCTGGGGCCCTTTGGGTGACCCTATTACAGACTGTCCTTGGGTCCATTGGGTGACCCTATAATAGACTGTGCTGGGGTACATTGGGTGACCCTATTACAGGCTGTACTGTGGTCCACAGGGTGACCCTATAACAGGCTGTGCTGGTGTCCACTGAGTGACCCTATTACAGGATGTGCTGGGGCCCACTGGGTGATAATATTACAGGTAGTTCTAGGGTCCACTGGACGACCCTATAACAGGCTGTTCTGGGGTCCACTTGGACTAGGGTCCACTGGACGACCCTATTACAGGATGTGTTGGATCCTACTAGGTAAACCTATACCAGGCTTTGCTGGGGCCCATGGGGTGACCCTATTACAGGATGTGCTGGGGTCCACTAGATGTTCATGTTACATGTAGTTCTAAGGTCCACTGGACGACCCATTGACCCATTGGGTGACCCTATTACAGGCTGTCCTTGGGTCCATTAGGTGACCCTATTACAGGCTGCACTGGGGTCCATTGGGTGACCCTATTACAGGTTGTGCCTAGGTCCACTGAGTGACCTTATTACAGAATGTGCTGGGGTCCACTGAGTGACACTATTACAGGATGTGCTTTGGCCCATTGGGTGACCCTATTACAGAATGTGTTGGGGCCCACTGGGTGATAATATTACAGGTAGTTCTAGGGTCCACTGTACAACCCTATAACAGGCTGTTCTGGGGTCCACTTGGCGACTCTACAACAGGATGTTCAGAGGTCGACTTGGCGACCCTATTACATGATGTACTGGAGCCCATTGGGTGACCCTATTACAGGTAGTTCTAGGGTCCACTGGACAACCCTATAACAGGCTGTGCTGGGTTCCACTGGATGGTCCTATTAGAGGATGTGCTGGAGCCCACTGGTTGACCATTTAAAAGGCTTTGCTGGGGCCCATTGGGTGGACCCTATTACAGGCTGACCTTGGGTTCATTGGGTGACCCTATTACAGGCTGGGCTGGGGTCCACTGAGCAACCAATTTACAGGATGTGCAGTGGCCTACTGTGTGACCCTACAACAGGCTGTTATGGGGTCCCAAGTATATATAGATGGGCAGGTGCACAACTTCAGAGTAAGCCTCGTAACGCTGTAATACAGCGGTGCACAATAGGGATAAACTGTATAGTACTAGAAAAACAGGGAAAAAGTTCCCTATAGAAAAAAGAACCCTAATATACGGCACACAATACGTTGGCTATATAAAGTAAAAACAAACGTTTATTGGTAATCACAACACAAAACAAAAAAATCAAAAAAATATATACACCAAACCCCCCGTACACTATTGCATATGTGTAGAACCTACTACGACCAATGAATAGTACAAACACCCTAAACTCCGCCGGGCGTCCCCAGCTAACTAAAGAGGGAGAGAGGAAAAGGCAAGGGCAGTTGTAGTTCTGTACAGAAATCTAACAGTCACTGTCCATACAACGATCCGGAATCCCCGTTGTCCTAGAAAGCAAAGATACAATGCTGCTTACATCTACAGTACTCACGGATCCCCGGGACTTCACGTGAGAAGCCAAGACTGAGATCGGGGAGCAGTTACCCGTCCCTCAGTCGGACCACACTCTTCACCCGTTGTTACCAGCGTAGAGCTTCCAGCGTGGATGATATACTCCCTCCGGTATCCATTCCTCTACCTGCAGCACACCTATCCTCACGTGGCTCCTTTTCAAATAATCGTTCCGTCCTCCTCCCTACACACCGACACGTGTTTCGCCCTTGGCCAATAGCCTCCAGGCTTCATCAGGGTCATGAGCTGAGGGTGTAGCCTCTACATTTATTCAATTATAATTAACCCATTGTAGTCCTGCACAGTGAATGCTGAAACCAAATCAAGCTGATAATCCAATTAAAACGATACACATAATATATCATTCTAGAATGCAACGTATGTACAAAATGGGGGGTGTACCTAACATTATATACGATCATATAAATTATCTTGTAAGCAGTTATAAAGGACACACCATATCATTCGCAAACCACACCAATAGTCCCAAATGAGATACATTATAACCAGGGCATTATAAGCCTCTATCATCCCTATCAGACCTGGGATAGCACTGAGACCGAGGCAAATGGGAGAGAACGTGCCCCTGCCTCCAAGGTTAGCTTATATCAAGCACAGGCGAAGCCCACCTCCTTACACATTTGTCATAGTATGAAAAATCCATCATACAGGAGTAACAAAGCGAAACCCTATTAACAAAGACACAAATGATCCATTATTGTTGTTATGTGAACTATCTATTGACCCAACCTCACAGGACTGCTTGTGCTCTACAGAGCCAGTTGCAAATGCTGTGTGCATTGCTTTATAAATAACAGGAAAATTGCATTTCTTCATTCAGGCCATTAGGACATAGTGTTTTCAAACTATAAATCCAACGGACCTCTTTCTGCAATAACAATTTAGGTATATCACCACCTCTGATACCCAACGATGCAATCTCCAGTCCACAGAAGGACCACACATGATTGGTACCTGGAGTTTTTTCCAATATATGTTTAGCCAATGCAGATCGATCCGGTTGTTTATTAATTATAGCTCTTCTATGTTCTTTTATGCGGATGGAGAGGGATCTGAGAGTCTTACCCACATATTTCATGCCACAAGAGCATGTAATTAAATACACCACATTTGTACTTTGACAGGTTATATATTGATTAATGTGAAAGACTTTACCATCCGGTAATACGATTTTATTCGTTTCTTCCATAAATGGACAGATCAGACATTTTCCACATTTTTTATTGCCTTTCCAGGCTTTATTACTTAACCAGTTGAGCCCAGTTTTCTTGGGTTCAGTATAGTGGCTCGGGGACACTTTATCCCTCAGATTCGGGGCTCTCCTGGATGTGAGTGACGGGAAATTACCAACCGCGTCTTTTACATCACTATCCAAGGACAGAAGGGGCCAATGTTCACATAGAATTTTTCTCAATTTATACCAGTCCTGATTGTATCTGGTTATAAATCTAATTTTATCAGGTCCGATCACAGATTTTCTGGATCCATGAAGTAGAGTATTTCTACTGACCTTCTCAGCCCTCTCTGCCCCTTTTCTGATGGTCTCTTCACTATACCCTCGTTGTCGAAATCTTTTAATGAGCCCCTCTGCTTGTTTGTTATAGGCATCACTTGTAGAACAGTTCCGCTTAATTCTACAAAACTGTCCTACTGGTATTCCCTTCACCAAATTGGGAGGGTGATGGCTTGTTGCTTCAAGCAGAGCATTAACAGACGTCTCTTTACTATATGTTTCAGTAGACAATATGTCACCATTTTTCCGAATTTTCAAATCCAAAAAATTCACCTCAATGTTACTAATCTCAAAGGTAAGTTTTATATTACGATTGTTACTTCATTTTGCTCCCACATTCCTAAGTGCAGACAGGCGTACGTGGGTGCGCAAGCAGCACCCATCGCGGTACCTTTGCTTTGTCTGTAATATCTATTATTAAAAATAAAGACATTATTAGTTAGTATGAATTCAAGCAGGGTTATCACGAAAATGGAATGCTCCACCCATTTGCTCTCTCTCGTATCCAAAAAGGATTTTATAGCTGCTATGGGGTCCACTGAGTGACCCTATTACAGGATGTGCTGGGTCCCACTGGGTAACCCTATAAAAGCTTTGCTGGGCCCATTGGGTGACCCTATTAAAGGCAGTGCTGGGGCCCATTGGGTGACCCTATTACAGGTAGTGCTGGGGCCCATTGGGTGACCCTAATAAAGGCAGTGCTGGATTTATTTTTTTTTCAAAAAAGATTTTTATTTTGTAGGATGTAGGAGATCAATTTGGGTGTAGGCTCCGGCGTTGAGGGATATCCCAAGTCCCGGTCGATGAGGAGGGGTTCGGCCTTGGTTTGATGCCTTTAAGGTATGATAGTTTAGGTTTCTAGTTCAGCGTTGGTGGTCGGATGTCTCGCCGAGTCTATTGTCCTGCCCAGTAAAGGATGGGTGTTGCTGTGTAATGGGTCTGTTAGGGGTGGGGGGGGGGTGGGATTGATCTTTTGTTGGTATGTGGCATTGCTCAGAGATTATAGAGATTTACAACAATTGTAAGACCGAGAAAACAATGGTTTGGAGTATAACAACATTTAAACTATAATAACAGTTTGAGTATGAGTTGTGTATCAGTGTAGTGAGTATGAGTTGTGTATCAGTGTAGTGAGTATGAGTTGTGTATTAGGGTAGTGAGTATGAGTTTTGTATTAGTGTAGTACATATGAGTTCTGTATCAGTGTAATGGGCTGATGTGCTCTCTTGTTCACCCATTAAACAGGTAGCAATGAGGCTGAACCTACTGAGAATCTATAGGACTGACACTGACGTAGAATCTGCTGATTAGATGCAACAAAATAATTAGGGATTAAATTGTTTAACCATCTCTGTGTGTGTATGGGAAACTAATTGAAATGCATGGCATTGATCACCATGTTCACTGTGTTTAGTGCCACTGTAAGGGACTTTCAGGGAGATTCAATAAAAGTTAAAACGGTGCTAAATTTGCCCCAGCCAATCAGATCTTATTTAGCATTTGAAAGCTAACATCTGATTGGTTGGGGCAAAATTAGCACCATTTTAAACGATAAGAACATTTATTGAATAACCCTGTTTATCTACTTTGGTTCTGAGGCTGCTTTGTATTTTGTAATTGACAGGATGTACATACTACATACGTGTTTTCTGTTTCTACTGTCACTTTAACTCAGTCCTTCACTCATTGCTATTGTAGCTTGTAGAGTCTTCCTCATTTTGGGGTGGTCTCCCGCACACCTGCGAGACCACCCCAGACTCCTGGACTTGAGAGGAGACTTGAGTCTCCTCCCAAGCCACCCCCCTTTAAGTGGCCACGTCCCAGAACGCCCCTAACTCCTCCCTAACCCCGCCTCCCACCACCCTGTAGAATGGAGGCCCTGCCTCCATGTGATGTCACGCCCCACCAGCCACGCCCCCTTCTCCATCCTGCCCAGAAGCCGGAAAAGGCAGGGTGGGGGATGTCTGTAATTTGCTGGATCCCTTTAAAAAAAGGTTCTGTTACATAAACAAGAACAAGCGAGGATTTTCAAGGGAGGGATTCCTAAATTAGTTACAACTGAATAAGCCCAGAAGGAGGTTCATGACAGAATACATCCATGTGTTCTATTATACATGTATCATATAATAAATTTATATACTCTATTTGCCATGATTATCATCACAGTTAGCTAATACAGATATTCCCTTTACTTTTGTTATAAAGTATATTCATTAAGGCTGGGTACACACAAACAGATATTTCTGTGTATCAGTCGGTCAGGCCGAAAGATCTTGGGTGATTTTTGCGGCTGCAGTGAACGCTGTTGGTTGGCCTTTGCCTGGTTCAGGTGAACGGGCAATTCAACATCGCCGATTGTGTTGTCCATAGGAGACATTTGCCATGGCTAACCACTCCATAGCAGCGAACAGTCAGGGCAGAAAATTTGGCTGTGTGTACCCAGCCTAATGTAGTTTTACTGAGAAATCCACATTTGCACTAATTACCATTAGTCAGGGTAGTCAGAGCTGTGACAATGATGGCGGATCCGACAGAATTTACAGAATTTTGTTAGTATTGGGACCTATCGGGCAAGATGGAAAATTTCCATTACCGGCTCCTTTTACTAGGAGTAGTAAAAAATGTTGACAGTCCGATATACCACCTCCAGGATTTCCTAATGTCCCTATTCCTGCTCACTAAGCTCCATCACAGTGTAGTAGGTACAGTAGGTACTTTATATAAACCCAGTCTCAGCAATCACCTCAGGCAGCTGCAGGGTTAATATTGATACAGATCTATATGCTGCTGTCAATCACAGGGCAGACTGGATACATTTTTGAAACATCCAAATGCTGCTTCTCACTCACAGCTCAATTAACAATGTAACAACCTATGTAACAATCTATGTATCTGTCTATGGACACCAGGAGTGGAACAGCAGACGGCACTGAGCAGGCAGAAGGGGATTCCAGGCACCAGTAATACCCCCTAAACACGCCCCTGTGTATATATTTGTCTAAACATATGGTCTATGTTCAGGTACAGAAACAAGAACATACATGTACATATTTATCTAAACATGTTCCCCCCGTGTTCTGGTATAAAAGAAAGAACATACATGTACTTAATTGTCTCAACACGCCCCGTGTTCAGGTGCAGAAACAAGAACATACATGTACATATTTGTCTAAACCCCCCTCCCACCACCCATTCTGGAAAGAACATACATGTACATATTAGTCTAAACCCCCCTCCCCCCACCCATTCTGGAAAGAACAAACATGTACATATTTGTCTAAACACTTCTCTCCCAGTAAATATAAGACTCTCACTAATCATCTTTTTCTACTTGATTAATGGCTCCTTTACAAACTAATCTCAGACCATTACTCTAATTAGATTCATTCTCCTAAGCATGATCTGATAGGGAACACAAACTGTGTCCAAACTACTGTAGTTATTTCTCTATATGACATCTATATGTATATTATCTGATATCTATATGATCTACAGTCCACAATGGGGGGGGGGTCAAATGAAGACAAACTTCATAGGGTCAACCTCCAATTACACATTTAAGGCCAAGGGAGAGAAATGAGAGGAGAATTATAGGATATCTGTTAAGCTGGGTACACACATGCCAGACCTTTGAAAGATGTTATTTTTCAAATATCAGGATACACGCAGTCCCGAGCATTCTCCCTATGTACATCATATACACAGCATAGGGAGAACAGATCGGCACTGTGTCTTTCCCTCGACCGCGGCTGACTCCCCTATTGGGAGACTACCACGGGCGTGGGAAATTTTCATTCTTTCCCAAATGACCGCAAGGCCGACAGGAATGTTCACTGCCCGTGCACTTGTTTGTGAAAGACCTACCTAGCTTAGGATGAAGCAATTACTGTATAACGAGGATACCAAGAAAATAGCCATACGACAATTGGAAATCCGAATGAAGATGGGGTTGGTGGAAAACTTTCTGCCTGGTCTGATCTTTATTTCTCTAATATTGTTGCGTGGTTGATCAGAAAAATGTGTTTCGACGTTTCGAGTGATCCGATTGAAATGTCGATCCCATGTTTTAGTCTTCTCTAGCACCAATCAGTAATGGCAAAAATTTACCACTAAGCATAATAATATTATATTAACAAGGGTCCACAAAAGCCCCAAACTTAGGCCAAATCGCGAGCATTATCGCATGCGATTGTGTGCACGATTCTTGTGCGTTTTGCGTATGCAATTTTGCCATTTTCCGTTATGGAAATGCATGTGGTAATGCACCAAAAATGGTGAACGCATGGGTTACCAAAATGGAAATGTATGCACAATCGCATGCGCATCGAAAATCGTGGGAATTTTAGCGTTCCATGTAAAAAGAAATCGCATGCGCAAAACGCGTGAAAAATTCACTAGTGTGGCCTAGCACTAATTGAGGTTAATTCAGGTAGGTTGAGTCTTATCTATGAATCATATTTTATAAAACAATGTCCACATAATCTCTATGTATATGGTATATCTATTAACACTTGGGGTATTTATGACTCCTGATCTCAACCCCGCTATGGCCACCAGCCATGGATATAAATCAGGGAACATTTTATTAGTGGCTGTTGATACAATAACAACAGTAGTTAATACATCGTAGTATCCACACTGTGGGGAATGGCCTGAACTAATGATAATTAGTAAAATAATTTGGTTTTATAGGCATGTTATGTACTTTCCATATTCTCTATTGTTTTGTATTTGAATTCCTGACAATCTCTGATAAGTCTATTTGCACGTTCATGGATCAGATAGATGAAGAGATTACTGAAAGATAATTAAGTGCACCTACTAATGTGTCTGACCAACCAGATTCTAGTAGACTTAGCTTGCTAATAAACCTAAGTCAACTTCCCCATATTAATAGACTTTTCTTGTTTATCTAAGGGAGAGGGAACAATGGCATTGAGGCAGTCAAGGTATCTGCAGAACTAAAACTAATCCTGATCGCAAAGTGACCGACCTCTCACTTGAAAAACAAGATGGGCCAAACTCAGGCCATTCATGGAGAAGAAATTGATGTTGTGGATCTGCAGGATATGTACAAGAAATTTGTTACTGAATGTCCAAGTGGGGCCTTGTTCCTTCATGAATTTAAACAATTCTTTGGCGTTTCGGCTAATATTGAAGCTTCCCAATACATGGAGAGCGTCTTCAAGTCCTTCGACAGGAACAAGGTAAGAAAATGTAATTAAATATCATCATAATGATGATAAGGTGGCTGGTTTTGATTGGTGGGCTGAACTCTGCCATCTTGACAATCCATTTTTGTACTGAGTTGCATTGAGTTTCAGCCATTGCAGTGAAACGTGTAACTAATGATAAATGATCAGTAAAATAACTGTCTATATCAAACATGGAGGTCCTGCTCCCATTAGAGTCCTTCATCGGGTCAGGTACCCACAGGTAACCCAGTTTGCTGGTCGGATTTGGGTAACCCGCATTGAGTTTGAATTGGTTGCAGGTTGGGTTTGGGGTAAAGAGAACCACGGGTCGGGTAGAACAATTCCAGTCTTTAAATAATGTTTTTCCCCTGTCTATGGAGAGATCTGTCTGTATTAACTGAAACTGAGAATACAATGTTATCAATCCAAGACAATGTGCAGTGTGTATACCGCCTTACACTAAAGCTGGGTACACACCATACAATAATTCGGCCCGACCGACCGACATTTCAATGTTTCGGTAGGGCCGAATTATTTTATGGCGGCTCCGACCGATCGCAGACTGTTCCTTCGCCTGAACCGGCAAAAGCACAATTGGAAGGGTTGGAAAGCTATTAGTTAGTCCTCTATGGACCGCATAATCGGTTGCAGCTAAATGTTGGACATGGCTGCTTTTGCCGCTACCCACAGCTCTTCCTACTGGCCAACCACTCGGAAGCCTCAAACAGTCTGCCAGGAGGATTGTATGGTGTGTACCCACCTTAAATCACACTATGGCAGATATAGGGCATAAAAGCTCCCAGCCTCAGTGTGTTTTTGGCTGGGTAAATATTGAGTTGTCAACAGCTCAAATGTCCTTAGAATCTTATACAGAATGTATTATGTATGTATGTATAGTTTATATATAAAGCGTCACTTGGGGACGCAGGGCTGTACAGTAATAAAATTGGGAATTCCATTGTGTGATATAAATACAGACAGCTATGTTGAACTTTAACTCTTGTAGTGCCTGGGTAGATTTTGTAGCGATCAGTGGTGTAACTACCGCCACCCCCGCGACGGGGGGCATGGAAAGGTAGTAGGGCCTGCCACAAGCCCCTAATCTGTGCGGTGACATGCAGGTTTTAATTAGTTGATCGTGTGTATGAATGAAACAACCAGCTGTTTAAAAGACCAGACCCGAACTTCCGGTTCAGTTCCGGAAGTTCGGGTCCAGTTTTAAATAGCTGATTGTGCATATGTTTCATTCATACGCACGATCAACTGATTAAAACCTGCATGTCGTCACACAGATCTTGCAGTCTGCGGAGGGAGGAGGGAGTCAGGGGCCCGCCCCCCTTCAGGTACACCCCTGGCAGAGATCACTAGGTAAAAAAGCAGTTAATGCTGGAGTGACTGGAAAGGCAGGGGTTAAACTTCTGAGCTTGGTTTTACTAGCAGAGGTCAGAGTCAGCAAAGTAACAATTTCCCATAGAACAAACTTCTATCTGCACCTGCACTTGTGCATGAGACCAGAGCAAGTGTCTGCATGGAAACAGACGACATGTGATTTCATTGGTCTTTGTAAATCTTTCTGGCCATAATGATCTATGGGATATGGATGACTCTAGTGATGATATTAATCTACCACTTGATGAGGTTCAGCTAGAACTACAGCAGGTATGTGGACCTCCAGATTATTGACTCCCAAGCATTGTACAACAGCATACTGTAGTGCTGACAAGGAATGCAGTGAGTTGTAGTTTTCAAAACAAATAAAGGTGTAGATATTTCACTATAGCTCCACCTGCTCCCTAACCATAATCCTTTGTTATGGTACCTACTCATTGTAACCCTTACCATTTCCCATAATGCAAGTTTAGACATTGGGTGGAGATTAAAATGTATATTCTGCAGGACATAGTTATAAAATCATAGATAGGTAACCAGTAGATCTCCAGATGTTTTAAAACTATAACTTTCAGCATTCCTTGTCTGTAGAGTGAATGCTGGGAGTTGTAGTTTTTAAACCATCTGGATAACTACTGGTTACCTATCCCTGTCACAGATCAAAAAGAAAATAGGTGCAGATAAAGATTTAAAATGAGCTGAGGCCCATGAGTAGGTAGAAGTTGGGGACAGTAGAGGCCCATGGGTAGGTAGTTGGGGACAGTAGGGATATATTATATAAATATACATTGCACTCTATACTAGGGATATCCTACCTGTGGGACTAAATTAGTTTGAATTGAATTTGGATGTCTGCAAGTTGAAGACCCCTGCTGTGTATTTTAGTGGTATGGAAGGTTTGTTTCTATTAAACATTTTTGGCTATGAATAAAACATTTACTTAAACTTTTAGACTATTTTTTTTTAACTTCCCTGTACTGATTTTAGGAAGAAAGACTAAAAGCGAGTCAGGTAGGGTTTTGGGTCCGAAACCTGCGGGTCGTGTCGCGGGTATGAAGCGGGTTGTGGTTCGGGTCCGGATTTTTCGGGGTCGGGTGCATGTGTCCATAATGTGTCATGGTGGTGCTACTCTTTTTCACTGTGTTGGCAGTTCCCAGTAGAAGACATCTTGGTGTCTATGGTCCAAGGCTGTTCCCTCCCCACAAATATAATGCATAAAACTTATGTTAAAATAATGTTTGGTCTGGAAACTATCTTTCTATCTCCGTTGTTGTCTAATTTTGTCTTCATCTGTAGGACAACACAATAGATTTCCTAGAGTATGTGGCGGCCTTGAATCTTGCTCTTCGGGGAAAACTCGAACACAAGCTGCGATGGTCTTTCAAAATATACGACAAAGATGGAAACGGCTGTATAGACAAGAGAGAGCTAAGGGAAATTATACAGGTAAAGAAGGAATCTTCTGTATTTACACCCAATTCATTGCTATATTATTAATTTATTGTTTATATGACCACATAAAATGTTCCCATTTGAGCCTGCAATAAGGCTGAAAACCTGTCTCCCTGATTCTGCGTTTAGGCAATGAAATCTTGTTAAACCCTCTTAGAAGTGTCACCATTGTAACATGGAAACTACCCAGTTCTGCCATTAACTCAACTCTCCCTATGTTACTTGGCTCCTTAGCAATGTACCACAGAAAATGGAACTGTGGCCACTAGATGATATTTAAAAGGGCTGTTTGTTATGATCTTGAGGACTACCACGTAAAATGTAAATGTGGCCATTAGACGCTAATGATATATTATACCTTGGTATAAATCTGAAGCTTCTATCTATAGGTTATTCATGTTCCATTTGATAGCAGATTCTTGTTGGCCTCTAATATTAATAATGTTTTTGTAAGTTGTTAATCGGCAATCAGTGTTTTAAGGGATTTTAACTTGCAAACGCCAGTTATTGTGGATGTGACACTATAAATATATTATAACTTGATGTCCCCGGGCAACAAGGCAATAAAATACATTTTCTATCTCTCCTACCCAGCATCCTGAGCAGAAAGCAACATCCCAACTGTTCCCAATGAGTATGAATGAAAAACTGCATTTCTGTTTAGTTGATGTGTATCCAAGAAAACAATGGTGCTTCTTGTATACACCTCTTAATACATAAACCCTTATGTGTGATTCACAACCGTGTGGAACTCTGGGAGTGACTAGACACTGAGTGGAACCTTCTCTGTAACCATTAGTTTGTTCAACATGTCCCCGAATATGTGATGCATCAACGTTACCAAAAATAAACAATATCTTCAATTCTTCATCTTTAGTCCATATATTGCATTAAAAAGGGCTGGAAAAAAGATCAAGAGAATCAGCTATTGACTCCGGAGGAAATATGTGAAAGGATTTTCCAACTCGTGGATGAAAATGGAGACGGTACGTTTTTTAAAATAAATTTGCATTACAATGTGTCATGGTGGCCAGGCCAAGCCTTCAACTGGAAAAGCCACAGTTAAATGACAATGTGGACTTTCTCTTCCAAATGAATAAAACAAATGAGAGATCTTGGAAACATCTGGTACCAAGGGCTATATTTGTCCTAGGGTATTGGCTGCTGTCACATATTAAACTGTGGCCTCTCCAGAGGAGGATCTAAAATAGGTTCATGTAAGGTGTTGGTGGTCTATGGCAACATCTCAATACTGGGATGTTATTACATATCCTTTGGGATATTTAGTGTCAAAAGAAGACGTTACTTGTGCTCTGCTCTGATGAAACAACATAGAAGTTGGTAGATTAATGTTCTTCCAGCAATGGCCATCATAATTAGACCTTCCAGCAATGGCCTCCATAGATAGTCCTTCCAGCAATGGCCTCCATAGATAGTCCTTCCAGCAATGGCCTCCATAGATAGTCCTTCCAGCAATGGCCACCATAGATAGTCCTTCCAGCAATGGCCACCATAGATAGTCCTTCCAGCAATGGCCACCATAGATAGTCCTTCTAGCAATGGCCACCATAGATAGTCCTTCTAGCAATGGCCACCATAGATAGACCTTCTAGCAATGGCCACCATAGATAGACCTTCCAGCAATGGCCACTAGAGATAGACCTTCCAGCAATGGCCACTAGAGATAGTCCTTTCAGCAATGGCCACTAGAGAGAGTCCTTTCAGCAATGGCCACTATAGATAGTCCTTCCAGCAATGGCCACCATATAGACCTTCCAGCAATGGCCACCATAGATAGACCTTTCAAATTAACACATGCCACCACTTAGGGTCATGACTAATTTCTAAACTGACATTTTTAAAAACGTTGTTGAAGGGGCTATTCCTTTATGTCGTTCACCAGGGCAGTTAACTCTGGACGAGTTTGTAGATGGCGCCAAGAAAGACAGTTGGGTTCTGAAAATGCTCCAGCTCGATACAAATCCCTGCAACTGGGTTATGGAACAAAGGAGAAAGAGCGCATTGTTCTAAGGGGAACTGCCCCAATACTGACAAAGAAACTGCAACTATTTAAATTGAATCATTCAGTAGGAACAGAATTCCTCTGTTCTTGTCATTCCTCTATGAAAATACACTTGCTTTGTGTCCAGATGTTAATAAACCAATTAGTCATGAAAGTGCTAAAACATGGACTTCATTTTGTTTCTAATCTTTAAATCTACTTACAGCAAGAGATTTTATACTTACAAGCTCCTCGATCCAACGCCGTGGCTCTGCTCTCTGCTTTTCCGGGTAATGTCGGCCGTGATAGTGACGTCACAGCCAATCACTGACTGCCATTCCCAGAGCAGTCTCCACTGCAGCTGCGGCCATAGGGAGCTGCACAATTGATTTACCAATATGCCCGATAGCCCTGTCTACGGCCAGCCCCACCCACACCATTCAATATCTCCGCCCATCCAACCGACTGATACATGGTACTATCAGTCAGTTGTAATATTGAATGGTGTGTACCCAGCCTAATTAATAAAGGAGTAGTGTAGGGCTATGTAAATACAAACAGACCTACATACATTTAGGCTTAGGCCACACTACGCCGGACAGTAACGTGTGGGAAAACCACTACCATTTGTTTGTGCTCTGATGTGCTTGAGATTCCCAAAAAATCGCATGTCAATGTGGCCAGTTACATTGACATTCTCACACGCAAACGGATTGCAAATCTGTGCTGGTGTCCACTGAGTGACCTTATTACAGAATGTGCTGGGGTCCACTGGGTGACTCTTATTACAGTACGTGTTGGGGCCCACTGGGTGACTCTTATTACAGTACGTGCTGGGGCCCACTGGGTAACCATATAAAAACCATAAACCATATAAAAGGCTTTGCTGGGGTCCATTGGGTGACCCTATTACAGGCTGTGCAAGGGTCCATTGGGTGACCATATTACTGGTTGTGCTGGGGTCCATTAGGTGACCCTATTACAGTCTGTGGTGGGGTCCATTGAGTGACCCTATTACAGGCTGTGCTGGGGTCAATTGGATGACCCTATTACAGGCTGTGCTGGGGTACATTGGGTGACCCTATAAAAGGCTTTGCTAGGGCCCATTGGGTGACCCTATTACAGCATGTGCTGGGGCCCACTGGGTGACCCTATAATAGGCTGTGCTGGGGTCCATTGGGTGACCCTATTACAGGCTGTACCGAGGTCCACATGGTGACCCTATAACAGGCTGTGCTGGTGTCCACTGAGTGACCCTATTACAGGATGTGCTGGGGCCCACTGGGAGATAATATTACAGGTAGTTCTAGGGTCCACTGGATAACCCTATAACAGGCTGTTCTGGGGTCCACTTGGCGACCCTATTACAGGATGTGCTGGGGTCCACTGGGTAACCATATTACAGGTTGGGTGACCCTATTACAGGCTGTCCTTGGGTCCATTAGGTGACCCTATTACAGGCTGCACTGGGGTCCATTGGGTGACCCTATTACAGGTTGTGCCTAGGTCCACTGAGTGACCTTATTACAGAATGTGCTGGGGTCCACTGAGTGACACTACTACAGGATGTGCTTTGGCCCATTGGGTGACCCTATTACAGAATGTGTTGGGGCCCACTGGGTGATAATATTACAGGTAGTTCTAGGGTCCACTGTACAACCATATAACAGGCTGTTCTGGGGTCCACTTGGCGACTCTACAACAGGATGTTCAGAGGTCGACTTGGCGACCCTATTACATGATGTACTGGAGCCCATTGGGTGACCCTATTACAGGTAGTTCTAGGGTCCACTGGACAACCCTATAACAGGCTGTGCTGGGTTCCACTGGATGGTCCTATTAGAGGATGTGCTGGAGCCCACTGGTTGACCATTTAAAAGGCTTTGCTGGGGCCCATTGGGTGGACCCTATTACAGGCTGACCTTGGGTTCATTGGGTGACCCTATTACAGGCTGGGCTGGGGTCCACTGAGCAACCAATTTACAGGATGTGCAGTGGCCTACTGTGTGACCCTACAACAGGCTGTTATGGGGTCCCAAGTATATATAGATGGGCAGGTGCACAACTTCAGAGTAAGCCTCGTAACGCTGTAATACAGCGGTGCACAATAGGGATAAACTGTATAGTACTAGAAAAACAGGGAAAAAGTTCCCTATAGAAAAAAGAACCCTAATATACGGCACACAATACGTTGGCTATATAAAGTAAAAACAAACGTTTATTGGTAATCACAACACAAAACAAAAAAATCAAAAAAATATATACACCAAACCCCCCGTACACTATTGCATATGTGTAGAACCTACTACGACCAATGAATAGTACAAACACCCTAAACTCCGCCGGGCGTCCCCAGCTAACTAAAGAGGGAGAGAGGAAAAGGCAAGGGCAGTTGTAGTTCTGTACAGAAATCTAACAGTCACTGTCCATACAACGATCCGGAATCCCCGTTGTCCTAGAAAGCAAAGATACAATGCTGCTTACATCTACAGTACTCACGGATCCCCGGGACTTCACGTGAGAAGCCAAGACTGAGATCGGGGAGCAGTTACCCGTCCCTCAGTCGGACCACACTCTTCACCCGTTGTTACCAGCGTAGAGCTTCCAGCGTGGATGATATACTCCCTCCGGTATCCATTCCTCTACCTGCAGCACACCTATCCTCACGTGGCTCCTTTTCAAATAATCGTTCCGTCCTCCTCCCTACACACCGACACGTGTTTCGCCCTTGGCCAATAGCCTCCAGGCTTCATCAGGGTCATGAGCTGAGGGTGTAGCCTCTACATTTATTCAATTATAATTAACCCATTGTAGTCCTGCACAGTGAATGCTGAAACCAAATCAAGCTGATAATCCAATTAAAACGATACACATAATATATCATTCTAGAATGCAACGTATGTACAAAATGGGGGGTGTACCTAACATTATATACGATCATATAAATTATCTTGTAAGCAGTTATAAAGGACACACCATATCATTCGCAAACCACACCAATAGTCCCAAATGAGATACATTATAACCAGGGCATTATAAGCCTCTATCATCCCTATCAGACCTGGGATAGCACTGAGACCGAGGCAAATGGGAGAGAACGTGCCCCTGCCTCCAAGGTTAGCTTATATCAAGCACAGGCGAAGCCCACCTCCTTACACATTTGTCATAGTATGAAAAATCCATCATACAGGAGTAACAAAGCGAAACCCTATTAACAAAGACACAAATGATCCATTATTGTTGTTATGTGAACTATCTATTGACCCAACCTCACAGGACTGCTTGTGCTCTACAGAGCCAGTTGCAAATGCTGTGTGCATTGCTTTATAAATAACAGGAAAATTGCATTTCTTCATTCAGGCCATTAGGACATAGTGTTTTCAAACTATAAATCCAACGGACCTCTTTCTGCAATAACAATTTAGGTATATCACCACCTCTGATACCCAACGATGCAATCTCCAGTCCACAGAAGGACCACACATGATTGGTACCTGGAGTTTTTTCCAATATATGTTTAGCCAATGCAGATCGATCCGGTTGTTTATTAATTATAGCTCTTCTATGTTCTTTTATGCGGATGGAGAGGGATCTGAGAGTCTTACCCACATATTTCATGCCACAAGAGCATGTAATTAAATACACCACATTTGTACTTTGACAGGTTATATATTGATTAATGTGAAAGACTTTACCATCCGGTAATACGATTTTATTCGTTTCTTCCATAAATGGACAGATCAGACATTTTCCACATTTTTTATTGCCTTTCCAGGCTTTATTACTTAACCAGTTGAGCCCAGTTTTCTTGGGTTCAGTATAGTGGCTCGGGGACACTTTATCCCTCAGATTCGGGGCTCTCCTGGATGTGAGTGACGGGAAATTACCAACCGCGTCTTTTACATCACTATCCAAGGACAGAAGGGGCCAATGTTCACATAGAATTTTTCTCAATTTATACCAGTCCTGATTGTATCTGGTTATAAATCTAATTTTATCAGGTCCGATCACAGATTTTCTGGATCCATGAAGTAGAGTATTTCTACTGACCTTCTCAGCCCTCTCTGCCCCTTTTCTGATGGTCTCTTCACTATACCCTCGTTGTCGAAATCTTTTAATGAGCCCCTCTGCTTGTTTGTTATAGGCATCACTTGTAGAACAGTTCCGCTTAATTCTACAAAACTGTCCTACTGGTATTCCCTTCACCAAATTGGGAGGGTGATGGCTTGTTGCTTCAAGCAGAGCATTAACAGACGTCTCTTTACTATATGTTTCAGTAGACAATATGTCACCATTTTTCCGAATTTTCAAATCCAAAAAATTCACCTCAATGTTACTAATCTCAAAGGTAAGTTTTATATTACGATTGTTTACATTAAGAGCTTCAATAAACTTCTCTAGCCCAAGCTTGGACCCTTTCCATAGTAGAAGTACGTCGTCTACGTATCTTAACCATAAGATCACCTCTTCACCACTTTTTAAACCATCAATCGCTTCAGTTACTTCATTTTGCTCCCACATTCCTAAGTGCAGACAGGCGTACGTGGGTGCGCAAGCAGCACCCATCGCGGTACCTTTGCTTTGTCTGTAATATCTATTATTAAAAATAAAGACATTATTAGTTAGTATGAATTCAAGCAGGGTTATCACGAAAATGGAATGCTCCACCCATTTGCTCTCTCTCGTATCCAAAAAGGATTTTATAGCTGCTATGGGGTCCACTGAGTGACCCTATTACAGGATGTGCTGGGTCCCACTGGGTAACCCTATAAAAGCTTTGCTGGGCCCATTGGGTGACCCTATTAAAGGCAGTGCTGGGGCCCATTGGGTGACCCTATTACAGGTAGTGCTGGGGCCCATTGGGTGACCCTAATAAAGGCAGTGCTGGATTTATTTTTTTTTCAAAAAAGATTTTTATTTTGTAGGATGTAGGAGATCAATTTGGGTGTAGGCTCCGGCGTTGAGGGATATCCCAAGTCCCGGTCGATGAGGAGGGGTTCGGCCTTGGTTTGATGCCTTTAAGGTATGATAGTTTAGGTTTCTAGTTCAGCGTTGGTGGTCGGATGTCTCGCCGAGTCTATTGTCCTGCCCAGTAAAGGATGGGTGTTGCTGTGTAATGGGTCTGTTAGGGGTGGGGGGGGGGTGGGATTGATCTTTTGTTGGTATGTGGCATTGCTCAGAGATTATAGAGATTTACAACAATTGTAAGACCGAGAAAACAATGGTTTGGAGTATAACAACATTTAAACTATAATAACAGTTCCAGCACTGCCTGCAATAGGCTCACCCAGCACAGCTTGCAATAGGTCACTCAACACAGCCTGCAATAGGGTCATCCGGCACAGCCTACAATAGGGTCAACCAATGGACCTCAACCAATGGATCATGCAGTCCAAGTTCACTCTAGTACACTGGTGCAATAGGGTCACTCAACACAGCCTGCAATAGGGTCACCCGGCACAGCCTGCAATAGGGTCACCCAGCACTGCCTGCAATAGGGTCACTTAGTGGGCCCCAGCACAGCCTGTTATAGGATCATTCAATTTCCAAACATATGCAGTAACCCTGATAGGTAAACTCCGAGGTGCACTACTTGTAACCTGTGGCACTGCAGGTGAATATCATCAGTCGTATATAGTTTATAGGTAGGCACACTCACTTCAGTATTTCAACGATACTTATTTATTAAAGTGCTGAAAATAACAACATGCCAAATACACACAATGTTTCGGGGGGTTTAGCCCCCTTCCTCAGGTGTAACCAGTGACTACAGAGTGCAAAGTATATATAGGAATGAAGTCATAAATCCAATTAAAAGAATCATTTTAAATCAAGATATATATGTATTTTATATATACACTTGGATCAATTTGTTATATTTTGAATGTATTAATATGTACTGTTAATTAGCTTTATGCACTGCACATTGTTTTCTAAGGTGGGCCTCATTAAGTGGGTGGAGTTAATTAATTGGATTTATGACTTCATTCCCTATATTATTTTGCACTCTGTAGTCACTGGTTACACCTGAGGAAGGGGGCTAAACCCCCCGAAACATTGTGTGTATTTGGCATTTGTTATTTTCAGCACTTTAATAAATAGTATCGTTGAAATACTGAGTGAGTGTGCCTACCTATAAACTATATACGACTGTTATAGGATCACCCAATGGGCCCCAGCACATCCTGTAATAGGGTCACCCAATAAAATCCAGCACTGCCTCGACGCCGAGAAGGCTTTTGACAATGTAAAATGGGACTGGTTATTAATGTCTTAGCCAAAATGAAATTCCAGGGACCATTCATTACCCTACTACAAGCGATGTACCGCAACCCAACAGCAACAATCATGATAGGAAATACCAAATCTACCCCCATCCAACTCCAAAAAGGTACCGCCACCCCCCGGGGGGTGCGGTACCTTTTTGGAGTTGGATGGGGGTAGATTTGGTATTTCCTATCATGATTGTTGCTGTTGGGTTGCGGTACATCGCTTGTAGTAGGGTAATGAATGGTCCCTGGAATTTCATTTTGGCTAAGACATTAATAACCAGTCCCATTTTACATTGTCAAAAGCCTTCTCGGCGTCGAGGCAGTGCTGGATTTTATTGGGTGACCCTATTACAGGATGTGCTGGGGCCCATTGGGTGATCCTATAACAGTCGTATATAGTTTATAGGTAGGCACACTCACTCAGTATTTCAACGATACTATTTATTAAAGTGCTGAAAATAACAAATGCCAAATACACACAATGTTTCGGGGGTTTAGCCCCCTTCCTCAGGTGTAACCAGTGACTACAGAGTGCAAAATAATATAGGGAATGAAGTCATAAATCCAATTAATTAACTCCACCCACTTAATGAGGCCCACCTTAGGAAAACAATGTGCAGTGCATAAAGGCTAATTAACAGTACATATTAATACATTAAAATATAACAAATTGATCCAAGTGATATATAAAATACATATATATCTTGATTTAAAATGATTCTTTTAATTGGATTTATGACTTCATTCCTATATATACTTTGCACTCTGTAGTCACTGGTTACACCTGAGGAAGGGGGCTAAACCCCCCGAAACATTGTGTGTATTTGGCATGTTGTTATTTTCAGCACTTTAATAAATAAGTATCGTTGAAATACTGAAGTGAGTGTGCCACCTATAAACTATATACGACTGATGATATTCACCTGCAGTGCCACAGGTTACAAGTAGTGCACCTCGGAGTTTCCTATCAGGTTACTGCATATGTTTGGAAATTGAATGATCCTATAACAGGCTGTGCTGGGGCCCACTAAGTGACCCTATTGCAGGCAGTGCTGGGTGACCCTATTGCAGGCTGTGCCGGGTGACCCTATTGCAGGCTGTGTTGAGTGACCCTATTGCACCAGTGTACTAGAGTGAACTTACTGCATGATCCATTGGTTGAGGTCCATTGGTTGACCCTATTGTAGGCTGTGCCGGATGACCCTATTGCAGGCTGTGTTGAGTGACCCTATTGCAAGCTGTGCTGGGTGAGCCTATTGCAGGCAGTGCTGGGTGACCCTATTGCAGGCTGTGCTGGGTGACCCTATTACAGGCAGTGCTGGGGTCCATTGGGTGACCCTATTGCAGGCTCACCCAGCACTGCCTGCAATAGGGTCATCCAATGGACCCCAGAACTGCCTGAATAGGGTCACCCAGCACAGCTGCAATAGGGTCACCCAGCACTGGGTGAGCCTATTGCAGGATGTGCCAGGTGACCCTATTGCAGGCAGTGCCAGGTGACCCTATTGCAGGCAGTGCTGGATGACCCTATTGCAGGCTGTGCTGGGTGACCCTATTGCAGGCAGTGCTGGGTGACCCTAATGCAGGCTGTGCCGGATGACCCTATTGCAGGTTGTGTTGAGTGACATTGTCAAAAGCCTTCTCGGCATCAAGGCAGTGCTGGATTTTATTGGGTGACCCTATTACAGGATGTGCTGGGGCCCACTGGGTAATACTGTTACAGGATGTGCTGGGGCCCATTGGGTGATCCTATAACAGGCTGTGCTGGCGCCCACTAAGTGACCCTATTGCAGGCAGTGCTGGGTGACCCTATTGCAGGCTGTGCCGGGTGACCCTATTGCAGGCTGTGTTGAGTGACCCTATTGCACCAGTGTACTAGAGTGAACTTGGACTGCATGATCCATTGGTTGAGGTCCATTGGTTGACCCTATTGTAGGCTGTGCCGGATGACCCTATTGCAGGCTGTGTTGAGTGACCCTATTGCAAGCTGTGCTGGGTGAGCCTATTGCAGGCAGTGCTGGGTGACCCTATTGGTCAGGCTGTGCTGGGTGACCCTATTACAGTCAGTGCTGGGGTCCATTGGGTGACCCTATTGCAGGCAGTGCTGGGTGAGCCTATTGCAGGATGTGCCAGGTCACCCAGCATGCCTGCAATAGGGTCACCCAATGGACCCCAGCATGACTGTAATAGGGTCACCCAGCCAGCCTGCAATAGGGTCACCCAGCACTGCCTGCAATAGGCTCACCCAGCACAGCTTGCAAAGGGTCAACCAATGGATACAACAAAAGAAGAAACGGCACTGCATCAACCAGGAAAAGAACAAGAGAACTCCGGATACAACATGAATGAATGAAATCACAGCTTTATTAACAATACGCCTGACGTGTTTCAGACCTCCCAGTCCTTAATCATAGGGTCAACCAATGGACCTCAACCAATGGATCATGCAGTCCAAGTTCACTCTAGTACACTGGTGCAATAGGGTCATCCAACACAGCTGCAATAGGGTCACCCGGCACAGCCTGCAATAGGGTCACCCAGCCACTGCCTGCAATAGGGTCACTTAGTGGGCGCCAGCACAGCCTGTTATAGGATCACCAATGGGCCCCAGCACATCCTGTAACAGTATTACCCAGTGGGCCCCAGCACATCCTGTAATAGGGTCACCCAATAAAATCCAGCACTGCCTTGATGCGAGAAGGCTTTTGACAATGTCACTCAACACAACCTGCAATAGGGTCATCCGGCACGCCTGCATTAGGTCACCCAGCACTGCTGCATAGGGTCACCCAGCAAGCCTGCAATAGGGTCATCCAGCACTGCCTGCAATAGGGTCACCTGGCACTGCCTGCAATAGGGTCACCTGGCACATCCTGCAATAGGCTCACCCAGTGCTGGTGACCCTATTGCAGGCTGTGCTGGGTGACCCTATTACAGGCAGTTCTGGGTCCATTGGATGACCCTATTGCAGGCAGTGCTGGGTGAGCCTGCAATAGGGTCACCCAATGGACCCCAGCATGCCTGTAATAGGGTCACCCAGCACAGCCTGCAATAGGGTCACCCGCACTGCCTGCAATAGGCTCCACCAGACAGCTTGCAATAGGGTCACTCAACACAGCCTGCAATAGGGTCATCCGGCACAGCCTACAATAGGGTCAACCAATGGACCTCAACCAATGGATCATGCAGTCCAAGTTCACTCTAGTACACTGGTGAATAGGGTCACTCAAAACAGCCTGCAATAGGGTCACCCGGCACAGCCTGCAATAGGGTCACCCAGCACTGCCTGCAATAGGGTCACTTAGTGGGCCCCAGCACAGCCTGTTATAGGATCATTCAATTTCCAAACATATGCAGTAACCCTGATAGGTAAACTCCGAGGTGCACTACTTGTAACCTGTGGCACTGCAGGTGAATATCATCAGTCGTATATAGTTTATAGGTAGGCACACTCACTTCAGTATTTCAACGATACTTATTTATTAAAGTGCTGAAAATAACAACATGCCAATACACACAATGTTTCGGGGGGTTTAGCCCCCTTCTCAGGTGTAACCAGTGACTACAGAGTGCAAAGTATATATAGGGAATGAAGTCATAAATCCAATTAAAAGAATCATTTTAAATCAAGATATATATGTATTTTATATATACACTTGGATCAATTTGTTATATTTTGAATGTATTAATATGTACTGTTAATTAGCACTTTATGCACTGCACATTGTTCACTTTAAGGTGGGCCTCATTAAGTGGGTGGAGTTAATTAATTGGATTTATGACTTCATTCCCTATATATACTTTGCACTCTGTAGTCACTGGTTACACCTGAGGAAGGGGGCTAAACCCCCGAAACATTGTGTGTATTTGGCATGTTTATTTTCAGCACTTTAATAATAATAGTATGTTGAAATACTGAAGTGAGTGTGCCTACCTATAAACTATATACGACTGGATAGGATCACCAATGGGCCCCAGCACATCCTGTAATAGGGTCACCCAATAAAATCCAGCACTGCCTCGACGCCGAGAAGGCTTTTGACAATGTAAAATGGGACTGGTTATTAATGTCTTAGCCAAAATGAAATTCCAGGGACCATTCATTACCTACTACAAGCGATGTACCGCAACCCAACAGCAACAATCATGATAGGAATACCAAATCTACCCCCATCCAACTCCAAAAAGGTACCTGTACCCCTATTATTCATATAGCCTGGAACCCCTCTCTAGATATCTACAAAATAGCACAACATTCAAAGGATACAATAGGAACAGTGGAAGTGAAGGCAGCCCTATACGCAGATATTTCTGATATTCTTCGAAGATATAACACATGACCTGAAACCCACAATACAACTCTTAGAAGATTATGGTATCCACGGGCTTTCATATTAATAGATCAAAGTGTGAATGCCTTACTTGGGCAAGACAATGCAACTCACTAGGCATACCAACACCTACCACCCACATCACATATCTTGGTATCAAAATTGGCAAGACCCATTATCCATATACAACTTAAAATACACACCCCTAATTAAAAAGATAAACACACACACCTAACAAACTGGATCTCACTTCCGCTGTCCCTAATAGCAGATCTCACCTCCTAAAAATGTTGATTTTCCCCAAACTCTTGTACCCCATCCAAAACAATCCCACTACTACTTAGACACAAAGATATTTGCAAACTCCATACCGCTTTTCCACTTTCTTGTGAGCAGGGAGAAAACCCAGAATCTCACTAGCAAAAACTACAACTCCTAGAGCCAATGGGGACTGGCACTCCCCAACATACGAACATACAACCTGGCAGCAATGACTAGACACATAAGGACTGGATGGGTGACACCACATAGGTCACAATACTAAATTAGACAACAACTAACACATCCATGGTCTCAACACATATCTATATTGCAATCCTAAACATCTACCCCAACCATTAAGTCTATATAACACTCAAGATACAATAGTAACCTGGCAAGAAACTCCGAAAAAGTGCAAAGCCCCAAAACACATAGACCTCAACAGTCACTTGCCCAACACCCAGATTTCCCACAAAGCTCCACAAACCAGGGATACGAAACATGGTTCCAAAAAGGATACTACAAGTCAATAAATTAGTCCATAGATCAGAAAAAGATTCCTAACCTTACCGAACTTAGAAACAAATATGACATATCCATCAACTCCTTCCTGTTATATGCCAGGTAGTATCTTATTGTAAGAAACAATTAGCCGATATTTCAGATCTATTCAAAAAAAACCCCAATAGAAATCATTTTATCAGCCCCAGACACTAAATTCTCTCTCTCGAGAATCCTCAATACTAAAAGATGGTACCTCACACCTCTAGAGAATGCCAACCTCAAAAAATGGGAAGCTGATTTTCAAATTACGGACATTATCTCCAAAATACTAGAGGGACAAGTAGCACTAAAAAAGTCATAATAAACGAACGATGGAGAGAAAACCAAATAAAAATAATTCCCAGGGCGTATATCCCACTAAACGCCCACTATCTCAGACCCACAGATCCTAACATACCCAAAGGACTCTGCCCCAAGTGCAGAACCCCCAAACCAAATCTCTTCCACAGTCTATGGTTCTGCCCAGATATACAAAAATTCTGGGACCAGACTTGCCAATATAGTCTGAGATCATGGCTCGAGTAACAAAAGACCCCTATTAATGTTATCAGGTACAAACATAGCACAATGAAGGGGAGAGCCGGAGATCGAACCCGGGTGCCAAATTGGATTCATCTTACTTCTTTAATAGCTAAGAGACTGATAATGTCACATTGGATAAAAACCAACCCCCATCACTAGGGGAACTAAAAACTCAGTTACAACAATTAATGTATCTAGATAAACTTGATACGCCGAAAAATCAGTAGCCAAATTCTTTTCTACCTGGAGGAACTACATAGAACATACATATACAGACATAGAAATGTTCGTGGTATGACCGCAATGACCTCAGAGGCACCCTGGGCAGATTGAAGGCTCACCCCTATTGAATTTGAATCTGAACCATATAAAAAACCAAAACAACTGGTTAATAAACAATATATTGGTTACGTCCAAAAAGGAATGCCTGCTCATACATGTATGTGATATAGAATATTGTGAAACTAACGAGAACGATACAGGGGAGTTGGACCCAGATTGGAGAAACCTCCGCCCCCCCCCCCCCCCCTCCCAAACGACCAGCCAGACCCAGCGCCATTTTAAGTTTAAATTAATAACTGTTATTATAGTTTAAATGTGTTATTCCAAACCATTGTTTTCTCGGTCTACAATGTTGTAAATTCTATAATCTCTGAGCAATGCCACATACCAACAAAAGATCAATCCCACCCCCCCCCACCCTAACAGACCCATTACACAGCAACACCCATCCTTTACTGGGCAGGACAATAGACTCGGCGAGACAATCCGACCACCACGCTGAACTAGAGAAACTAAACTATCATACCTTAAAGGCATCAAACCAGGCCGAACCCCTCCTCATCGACGGGACTTGGGATATCCCTCAACGCCGGAGCCTACACCCAAATTGATCTCCTACATCCTACAAAATAAAAATCTTTTTTGAAAAAAAAATAAATCCAGCACTGCCTTTATTAGGGTCACCCCAATGGGCCCAGCACTACCTGTAATAGGGTCACCCAATGGGCCCCAGCACTGCCTTTAATAGGGTCACCCAATGGGCCCAGCAAAGCTTTTATAGGGTTACCCAGTGGGACCCAGCACATCCTGTAATAGGGTCACTCAGTGGACCATAGAAGCTATAAAATCCTTTTTGGATACGAGAGAGAGCAAATGGGTGGAGCATTCCATTTTCGTGATAACCCTGCTTGAATTCATTAACTAAATAAGTCTTTATTTTTAATAATAGATATTACAGACAAAGACAGGTACCGCGATGGGTGAGTGCTGCTGCACACCCACGTACGCCTGTCTGCACTATAGGAAGGGGTGGAGCAATATGAAGTAAGTAAACAATCGTAATATTAAAACTTACCTTTGAGATTAGTAACATGAGGTGAATTTTTTGGATTTGAAAATTCGGAAAAATGGTGACATATTGTCCTACGAAACATATAGTAAAGAGACGTCTGTAATGCTCTGCTTGAAGCAACAAGCCATCACCCTCCCAATTTGGTGAAGGGAATACCAGAGGACAGTTTTGTAGAATTAAGCGAGAACTGTTCTACAAGTGATGCCTCTAACAAACAAGCAGAGGGGCTCATTAAAAGATTTCGACAACGAGGGTTAAGTGAAGAGACCATCAGAAAAGGGGCAGAGAGGGCTGAGAAGGTCAGTAGAAATACTCTACTTCATGGATCCAGAAATCTGTGATCGGACACTGATAAAATTAGATTTATAACCAGATACAATCAGGACTGGTATAAATTGAGAAAAATTCTATGTGAACATTGGCCCCTTCTGTCCTTGGATAGTGATGTAAAAGAAGCGGTTGGTAATTTCCCGTCACTCACTCAGGAGAGCCCCGAATCTAGGGATAAAGTGTCCCGAGCCACTATACTGAACCCAAGAAAACTGGGGGTCATGGTTAAGTAATAAAGCCTGGAAAGGCAATAAAAAATGTGGAAAATGTCTGATTGTCCATTTATGGAAGAAACGAAATAAAATCGTATTACCGGATGGTAAAGTCTTTCACATTAATCATATATAACCTGTCAAAGTACAAATGTGGTGTATTTAATTACATGCTCTTGTGGCATGAAATATGTGGGTAAGACTCTCAGATCCCTTTCCATCCGCATAAAAGAACATAGAAGAGCTATAATTAAAAACAACCGGATCGATCTGCATGGCTAAACATATATTGGAAAAAAACTCCCGGTACCAATCTGTGTGGTCCTTCTGTGGACTGGAGATTGCATCGTTGGGTATCAGGGTGGTGATATACCTAAATTGTTATTGCAGAAAGAGGTCCGTTGGATTTATAGTTTGAAAACACTTGTCCTATGGCCCTGAATGAAGAATGCAATTTTCCTGTTATTTATAAAGCAAAGCAACAGCATTTGCAACTGGCTCTGTAGAGCACAAGCAGTCCTGTGAGGTTGGGTCAATAGATAGTTACATAACAACAATAATGGATCATTTGTGTCTTGTTAATAGGGTTTCGCTTTGTTACTCCTGTATGATGGATTTTTCATACTATGACAAATGTGTAAGGAGGTGGGCTCTGCCTGTGCTTGATATAAGCTAACCTTGGAGGCAGGGGCACGTTCTCTCCCATTTGCTCGCGTCTCAGTGCTATCCCAGGTTGATAGGGATGATAGAGGCTTATAATGGCCTGGTTATAATGTATCTCATTTGGGACTTATGGTTGTGGGTTGCGAATTGTATGTGTGTCCTTTATAACTGCTACAAGATAATTTAATGATCGTATATAAGTAGGTACACCCCCCATTTTGTACATACGTTGCATTCTAGAATGATATATTATGTGTATCGTTTTAATTGGATTATCAGCTTGATTTGGTTTCAGCATTCACTGTGCAGGACTACAATGGGTTAATTATAATTGAATAAATGTAGAGGCTACACCCTCAGCTCATGACCCTGATGAAGCACTGGAGGTATTGGCAAGGGCGAAACACGTGTCGGTGTGTAGGGAGGAGGAACGGAACGATATTTGAAAAGGAGCCACGTGAGGAGGTGTGCTGCAGGTAGAGGAATGGTACCGGAGGGAGGATATCATCCACGCTGGAAGCTCTAGCTGGTAACAACGGGTGAGAGTTGGTCCGATGGGGGCGGGTAACTGCTCCCGATCTCAGTCTTGGCTTCTCACGTGAAGTCCCGGGATCCGTGAGTACTGTAGATGTAAGCAGCATTGTATCTTTGCTTTTCTAGGACAACGGGGATTCCGGATGTTGTATGGACAGTGATGTTAGATTTCTGTACAGAACTACAACTGCCCTTGCCTTTTCCTCTCCCCTCTTTAGTTAGCGGGGACGCCCGGCGGAGTTTAGGGGTGTTTGTATATTCATTGGTCGTAGAGGTTCTACACATATGCAATAGTGTACGGTGGGGTTTGTGTGTGTATATATTTTTTTTTATTTTTGTTTTGTGTTGTGATTACCAATAAACCGTTTGTTTTTACTTTATATAGCCAACGTATTGTGTGCCGTATATAGGGTTCTTTTTTCTATAGGGAACTTTTTCCCTGTTTTTCTAGTACTATACATTTATCCCTTTGTGCACCGCTGTATTAAGCGTTACGAGGCTTACTCTGAGTTGTGCACCTGCCCATCTATATACTTGGGACCCATAACAGCCTGTTGTAGGTCCCAGTAGGCCATGACATCCTAAATTGGTGCTCGTGACCCCACCCAGCCTGTAATAGGGTCACCCAATGAACCCAGGTCAGCCTGTATAGGGTCCACCAATGGGCCCCAGCAAAGCTTTTAAATGGTCACCTGGGCTCCAGCACATCCCTAATGGACCACAGTGAACCCAGCACAGCCGTTATAGGGTTGTCCAGTGACCTAGAATACCTGTAATAGGGTCACCCATGGCTCAGTACACATGTAATGGGTCGCCAAGTCGACTCTGAACATCCTTGTAGAGTCGCATGGACCCCAGAACAGCCTGTTATATGGTGTACAGTGGACCCAGAACTCCTGTAATTATCACCAGTGGGCCCCAACACATTCGTTAGGGTCACCCAATGGGCCAAAGCACATCCTTATAGTGTCACTCTGGACCCGCACATTCTGTAATAAGTCACTCAGTGGACCAGGCCAACCTGTAATAGGTCACCCAATGGACCCAGTGCAGCCTGTAATAGGGCACCTAATGGACCCAAGGACAGCCTGTAATAGGGTCACCCAAGGGGTCAAATGGGTCGTCCCAGTGGACTCTAGCAACTATCATGTACACCAGTGTAACCATTCTAGTGGACCCCAGCACATCCTGTAATAGGGTCACCCCAATGGGCCCCACAAGCCTGGTATAGGTTACCAGTAGACCAAACATCCTGGAATAGGTCGCCAGTGGAACCCTAGTGCCAAGTGGACCCCAGAACAGCCTGTTATAGGGTCGTACCAGTGGACCTAGAACTACCTGTAATATTATCACCCAGTGGGCCTCAGCTTTTGTCACAATGCGCTGTAAGAGGTCCACTCAGTGGACCAGCAACACTGTTATAGGGTCACCTCATGTGGACCACGATACAAGCCTGTAATAGGGTCACCCAATGTTACCAGCAGTCATTATGGGTCACCAATGGACCCAAGGACAGCTGTAATAGGGTCACCCAAAGGCCGCAAGCCTTTATATGGTTACCCAGTGGACCCACAGCACAATCCTTAATAGGGCGCCAAGTGGACCCCAGAACAGCCTGTTATAGGGTTATCCAGTGGACCCTAGAACTACGTAATATTATCTCCCAGTGGGCCCAGCACTCCTGTAATGGGTCACATCAGTGGACACCCAGCACAGCCTGTTATAGGGTCACCATGTGGACCTAGTACAGCCTGTAATAGGGTCACCCAATGGACCCCAGCACAGCCTATTATAGGGTACCCAGTGGGCCCCAGCACATGCTGTAATAGGGTCACCCAATGGGCCCTAGCAAAAGCCTTTTATAGGGTCACCCAATGTACCCAGCATCAAGCCTGTAATAGGGTCATCCAATTGACCCCAGCACAGCCTGTGTAATAGGGTCACTCAATGGACCCCACCACAGACTGTAATAGGGTCACCTAATGGACCCCAGCCACCAACAGTAATAGGTCACCCAATGGACCCTTGCACAGCCTGTAATAGGGGTCACCCAATGGACCCCAGCCAAAAGCCTTTTTATATGGTTATGGTTTTTTATATGGTTACCCAGTGGGCCCCAGCACGTACTAATAAGAGTCACCCAGTGGGCCCAACACGTCTGTAATAAAGTACCCAGTGGACCCCAGCACATTCTGTAATAAGGTCATCAGTGGACACCAGCACGATTTGCAATCCGTTTGCGTGTGAGAATGTCAATGTAACGGCCACATGACATGCGATTTTTGGAATCTCAAGCACATCAGAGCACAAACAAATGGTAGTGGTTTTCCACCACGTTACGGCCGGCGTAGTGTCCCTATGGCAAGCCTAAATGTATGGTAGTGTCTGTTTGTATTTACATAGCCCTACACTACTCCTTTATTAATTAGGCTGGGTACACACCATTCAATATTACAACTGACTGATAGTACCATGTTCAGTCGGTTGGATGGGCGGAGATATTGAATGGTGTGGGTGGGGCTGGCCGTAGACAGGGCTATCGGGCATTATTGGTAAATCAATGTGCAGCTCCCTATGGCCGCAGCTGCAGTGGAGACTGCTCTGGGAATGGCAGTCAGTGATTGGCTGTGACGTCACTATCACGGCCGACAACCCGGAAAAGCAGAGAGCAGAGCCACGGCGTTGGATCGAGGAGCTTTGTAAGTTATAAAATCTCTTGCTGTAAGTAGATTTAAAGATAGAAACAAAATGAAGTCCATGTTTGAGCACTTTCATGACAATTGGTATTAACATCTGGACACAAAGCAAGTGGTATTTTTCATAGAGAATGACAAAACAGAGGAATTTCTGTTCCTACTGAATGATTCAATTTAAATTAGTTTGCAGTTTCTTTGTCAGTATTGGGGCAGTTCCCCCTAGAACAATGCGCTCTTTCTCCTGTGTTCCATAACCCACGTTGCAGGATTTGGTATGAGCTGGAGCATTTTCAGAACCCAACTGTCTTTCTGGCGGCATCTACAAAACTCTCCAGAGTAACATGCCCTGGTGAACGACATAAAGGAATAGCCCTTCAACAACGTTTTTAAAAAATGTCAGTTTAGAAATTAGTCATGAACCTAAGTGGTGGCATGTGTTAATTTGAAAAGGTCTATCTATGGTGGCGCATCTGAGGGTCTATTATGGTGGCCATTGCTGGAAGCGACTATCTATAGTGGCCATGCTAAGGCTTTTAGTGCGCTGAGCTAAGGACTTCATAGTGGCCCTTGCGGAAGGTTCTATCTCTAGTGGCCAGTCTGGAAGGTCTATCTATGGTGGCCATTGTAGAAGGTTATCTATGGTGGCCATGCTAGGAAGGGACTATCTATGGTGGCCATTGCTAGAAGGACTATCTATGGTGGCCATTGCCTAGAAGGACTATCTATGTGGCCATTGCTGGAAGGACTATCTATGGTGGCCATTGCTGGAGGACTATCTATGTGGGCCATTGCTGGAAGGGACTATCTATGGAGGCCATTGCTGGAAGGACTATCTATGGAGGCCATGCTGGAAGGACTATTCTATGGGGCCATTGCTGGAAGACTATCTATGGGGCCATGCTGGAAGGTCTAATTATGATGGCCATTGCTGGAAAACATTAATCTACCAACTTCTTGTTGTTCATCAGAGCAGAGCACAGAGTAACGTCTTCTTTTGACACTAAATATCCAAAGGAATGTAATAACATCCCAGTATTGAGATTGTTGCCATAGACCCCAACACCTACATAACCTATTTTAGATCCTCCTCTGGAGAGGCCACAGTTTAATTGTGACAGCAGCAAATACCTAGGACAAATATAGCCCTTGGTACCAGATTGTTTCCAAGATCTCTCATTTGTTTATTCATTTGGAAGAGAAAGTCCACATTTCATTAACTGTGGCTTTTCAGTGAAGGCTTGGCCTGGCCACCATGACACACATGTAATGCAAATTTATTTTAAAAACGTACCGTCGTCTCCTATTTTTCATCCACGAGTTGAAAATCCTTTCACAATTTCCTCCGGAGTCAATAGCGATCTCTTGATCTTTTTCCAGCCTTTTTAATTGCAATATATGGACTAAGATGAGAATTGAAGAATGTTTTATTTTTGGTAAGTTTGATGCATCAAATTCGGGGACATGTGAACAAACTAATGGTTTACAGAGAAGGTTCCACTCAGTGTCTAGTCACTCCAGAGTTCCACACGGTTGTGAATCACACATATAGGGTTATGTAAAGAGGTGTATACAAAGAAGCACCATTGTTGTCTGGATACAACATCAACTAAACAGAAATGCAGTTTTTCATCATACTCATTGGGAAACAGTTTGGATGTTGCTTTCTGCTCAGGATGCTGGGTAGGAGAGATAGAAAATGTATTTTATGCCTTGTTGCCCGGGGACATCAAGTTATAATATATTATAGTGTCACATCCACAATAACTGGCGTTTGCAAGTTAAAATCCCTTAAAACACTGATTGCCGATTAACAACTTACAAAAAACATTAATATAGTAGAGCCAAACAAAATCTGCTATCAAATGGACATGAATAACCTATAGATAGAAGCTTCAGATTATTTTACCAAGGTATATATATCATATAGCGTCTAATGGCCCACATTTACATTTTACGTGGTAGTCCTCAAGATCATAACAAACAAGCCCTTTTAAATATCATCTAGTGCCACACGTTCCATTTTCTGTGGTACATTGCTAAGGAGCAGCCAAGTAACATAGGGAGAGTTGAGTTAATGGCAGAACTGGGTAGTTTCCATGTACAATGGTGACACTTCTAAGAGGGTTTAACAAGATTTCATTGCCTAAACGCAGAATCAGGGAGACAGGTTTCAGCCTTATTGCAGCTCAAATGGGAACATTTATGTGGTCATATAAAACAATAAATTAATAATTATAGCAATGAATTGGGTGTAAATACAGAAGATTCCTTCTTTACCTGTATTATTTCCCTTAGCTCTCTTTGTCTATACAGCCGTTTCCATCTTTGTCGTATATTTGAAAGACCATCGAGTTGTGTTCGAGTTTTCCCCGAAGAGCAGATTAAGGCCCGCCACATACTCTAGGAAATCTATTGTGTTGTCTTACAGATGAAGACAAAATTAGACAACAACGAGAAGAATAGAAAGATAGTTCCAGACCACAAATTATTTAACATAAGTTTATGCATTAATTTGGGGGGGGAACAGCCTTGGACCATAGACACCAAGATGTCTTCTACTGGGAACTGCCAAACACAGTGAAAAAGAGTAGCACCACCATGACACATTATGGACACATGCACCGACCCCGAAAAATCCGGACCGAAACCAACAACCCGCTTCATACCCGCGACACGACCCGCAGGTTTCGGACCCAAAACCCTACCTGACTCGCTTTTTAGTCTTTCTTCCTAAAATCAGTACAGGAAGTTAAAAAAAAATAAGGTCTAAAGTTTAAGTAAATGTTTTATTCAATAGCCAAAAAATTTTTAATAGAAACAAACCTTCCATACCACTAAAATACACAGCAGGGGTCTTCAAACTTGCAGCAATTCCAAATTCAATTCAAACTAATTAGTCCCACTAGGATAGGATATCCTACGTATAGAGTGCAATGTATATTTATATAAATATCTCCTACTGTCCCCAACCCAACTACCTCCCATGGGCCTCTACTGTCCCCAACTTCTACCTACTCATGGGCCTCAGCTCATTTTAAATCTTTATCTCACCTATTTCTTTTTGATCTGGTGACAGGGATAGGTAACCGTATTATTCCAGATGGTTTTAAAAACTACAACTCCCAGCATCACTCTACAACAAGGAATGCTGAAAATGATAGTTTTTTAAAACATCTGGAGATCTACTGGTTACATATCGTATGTTTATAACTATGTCTGCAGAATAATCATTAATCTCCACCCAATGTCTAACTTGGATTATGGGAAATGGTAAGGGTTACAATGAGTAGGTACCATAACAAAGGATTAGGGTTAGGGAGCAGGTGGAGCTATAGTGAAATATCTACACCTTTATTTGTTTTGAAAACTACAATACGCACTGCATTCCTTGTCAGCACTACAGTATGCTGTTGTACAATGCTTGGGAGTCAATAATCTGTGAGGTCCACATACCTGCTGTAGTTCTAGCTGAACCTCATCAAGTGGTAGATTAATATCATCACTAGAGTCATTCCATCATCCATAGATCATTATGGCCAGAAAGATTTACAAAGACCAATGAAATCACATGTCGTCTGTTTCCATGCAGACACTTGCTCTGGTCTCATGCACAAGTGCAGGTGCAGATAGATAGAAGTTTGTTCTATGGGAAATTGTTACTTTGCTGACTCTGACCTTGCTAGAGAAAACCAAGCTCAGAAGTTAACCCTGCCTTTCCAGTCACTTCCAGCATTAACTGCTTTTTTACCTAGTGATCTCTGCCAGGGGTGTACCTGAAGGGGGGCGGGCCCTGAACTCCCTCCTCCCTCCGCAGAACTGCAAGATCTGTGTGACGACATGCAGGTTTTAATCAGTTGATCGTGCGTATGAATGAAACATATGCCACCAATCAGCTATTTAAAACTGGACCCGAACTCCGGAAACTTGAACCGAAGTTCGGGTCTGGTCTTTTAAAACAGCTGGTTGTTTCATTCATACACACGATCAAACTAATTAAAACCTGCATGTCACCGCACAGATTAGGGGTTGTGGCGGACACTTACTACCCTTTCCATGCCCCCGTCGCGGGGGTGGTGGCGGTAGTTACACCACTGACGCTACAAAATCTCCCAGGCACTACAAGAGTTAAAGTTCAAACATAGCTGTCTGTATTTATATCACACAATGGAATTCCCAATTTATTACTGTAAGCCCGGCGTCCCCAAGTGACGCTTTATAATTAAACTAACATACATACATAATCCATTGTTATAAGATTCTAAGGACATTTGATTGGACTGTGACAAACTCCTATTTACCCAGCCAAAAACACATGAGGCTGGGAGCTTTATGCCCTATATATGCCATAGTGTGATTTAAGGTGGGTACACACCATACAATCCTCCTGCAGTACTGTTTGAGGCTTCCGAGTGGTTTGGCCAAGTAGGAAGAGCTGTGGGTAGCGGCAAAAGAAGCCATGTCCAAACATTTAGCTGAAACCGATTGTGGCGGTCCATAGAGGACTAACTAAAGCTTTCCAACCCTTCCAATTGTGCTTTTGTCGGTTCAGGCGAAGGAACAGTCTGCGATAGTCGGAGCCGCCATAAAATAATTCGGCCCTACCGAAACATTGAAATGCGGTCGGTCGGGCCGAATATTGTATGGTTGTGTACCAGCTTTAGTGTAAGGCGGTTATACACACTGCACATGTCTTGGATTGATAACATTGTTTCTCAGTTTCAGTTAATACAGAGATCTTCCATAGAAAGGGGAAAAAAAAAATTATTAAAGACTGGAATGTTCTACCCGACCCTGGTTCTCTTTACCCAAACCCAACCTGCAACCAATTCAAACTCAATGCGGGTTACCCAAATCCGACCAGCAAACTGGACTGTGGGTACCTGACCCGAGGAAGGACTTAATGGGAGCAGGACCTCCATGTTTGATATAGACAGTTAATTTACTGATCATTTATCATTTAGTTACACGTTTCACTGCAATGGCTGAAACTCAATGCAACTCAGTACAAAAAATGGAGTACAAGATGGCAGAGTCAGCCCACCAATCAAACCAGCCACCTTATCATCATTATCATGAGATTAATTTAACATTTTCTTACTTGTTCCTGTCGAAGGACTTGAGACGCTCTCCATGTATTGGGAAGCTTCAATATTAGCCGAAACGCCAAAAGAATGTTTAAATTCATGAAGGAAACCAAGGCCCCACTTGGACATTCAGTAACAAATTCTCTTGTACAATCCTGACAGACACAACATCAATTTCTTCTCCATGAATGGCCTGAGTTTGGCCCATTGTTTTTCAAGTGAGAGGCCGGTCACTTTGCGATCGGAGGATTAGTTTTAGTGCTGCAGATACCTTGACTGCCCTCAATGCCATTGTTTCCCTCTCCTTAGATAAACGAAGAAAAGTCTATTAATATGGGGAGTGATTAGGTTTATTAGCAAGCTAAGTCTACTAGAATAGGTTGGTCAGACACATTAGTAGGTGCACTCTTAATTATCTTTCAAGTAATCTCTTTATCTATCTGATCATGAACGTGCAAAAGACTTATCAAGATTGTCAGGAATTCAAATACAAAACATAGAGGAATATGGAAAGTACTAACATGCTATAAACCAAATTATTTACTAATTATCATTAGTTCAGGCCATTCCCCACCAGTGTGGATACTTACGATGTATAACTACGTTGTTATTGTATCAACAGCCACTAATAAAATTGTTCCTGGCTGGTGGCCATTAGCGGGGTTGAGATCAGGAGTCATAAATACCCCAAGTGTTAATAGAATACCATAACATAGAGATTTGTGGACATTGTTTTTAAAATATGATTCATAGTAAGATCAACCTACCTGAATTAACCTCAATTAGTGCTAGGCCACACAGTGAATTTTTCACGCGTTTTGCGCATGGATTTCTTTTAAACATGGAACGCTAAAATTCCCACGATTTTCCGATGCCGCATGCGATTGTGCATACATTTCCATTTGGTAACCCATGCGTTCACATTTTTGGTGCATTACCACATGCATTTCCATAAGGAAAATGGCAAAATTGCATACGCAAACGCACAAGAATCGTGCACACCAATCGCATGCGATAATGCTCGCCGATTGGCTAAGTTTGGGGCTTTTGTGGACCCTTGTTAATATAATATTCTTATGCTTAGTGGTAATTTTTGCCATTACTGATTGGTGCTAGAGAAGACTATAAACATGGGATCGACATTTCAACGGATCACTCGAAACGTCGAAACCACACTTTTTATGATCAACCACGCAACAATATTAAGAGAAATTAAAGATCAGACCAGGCAGAAAGTTTTTTCCACCACCCCATCTTCATTCGATTCCAATGTCGTATGGCTATTTCTTGGTATCCTCGTATACAGAATTGCTTCATACCGAAGCTAGGTAGGTCTTTCACAAACAAGTGCACGGGGGGAGTGAACATTCCTGTCGGCCTTGCGGTCATTGGGAAAAGAATGAAAATTCCACGCCCGTGGTAGTCTTCCCAATAGGGGAGTCAGCCCGCGTGGTACGAGGGGAAAGACACAGTGCCGATCGTTCTCCCTATGCTGTGTATATGATGTACATAGGGAGATGCTCGGGACTGCGTGTATCCTGATATTTGAAAAAATAACATCATTTCAAAGGTTTTGGCATGTGTGTACCAGCTTAACAGATATCTATATTCTCCTCTCATCTCTCCCTTGGCCTAAATGTGTATTGGATGGTTGACCCTAGTGAAGTTTGGTTGTCTTCATTTGACCCCCCCCCCATTGGTGGACTGTAGTGATCATATAGTATCAGATAATATACATATAGATGTTCAATAGAGCAAATAACTACAGTAGTGTTGGACACAGTTTGTGTTCCTGAATCAGATCCATGCTTAGGAGAAGATCTAATTAAGTAATGGTCTGAGATTAGTTTGTAAAGGAGCCATAATCAAGTAGAAAAAGATGATTAGTTGAGTTTATATTATTTATTTGGTGAGTAGGAAGTGTGTTAGACAAATATGTACATAGTTTGTTGCTTCCAGATATGGGTGGGGGGAGGGGGGTTGTAGAGGTAGATAATATGGACATGTATGTTTTCAGGAATGGGTGGTGGGGAGGGGGTTTAGACAAATATGTACCATGTATGTTCGGTTTCTGCACCTGAACACGGGGCGTGTGTTGAGACAATTAAGTAATGTTGTTCTTTCTTTATACCAGAACACGGGGGGGGAACAGGTTTAGATGTGAAAACGTAGTAATGTTCTGGTTTCTGTACCTGAACATAGGCACCTGTGACAATAACACGACAATATGTGAGACAAATATATACACAGGGCGTGTTTAGGGGGGGGTATAGTACTGGTGCCACTGGAACCTCCCCTTCTGCTGCCAGTGCCGTCTGCGGTTACACTACTGTGTCCATAGACAGATGATAAAAGATTGTTAATAGGTCCTGTACATGGGCTAACTTGAAGCTTGGTGAATAGCAGAATTTGGAATGTTCTCAAAAAATGATTTATCAAGTATGTCAACTTGATTAGTCACATTTGACGAGAGGGGAATATATATATGGTACTGTCAACTACTGTACCTTACTACCACCCGCTGTGGATGGAGCCTAAGTGAGCAGAATAGCGAATTAGGAAAGCAGGACGGTTGGTATATCGGCCCAATTCGTTCAACATTTTTCTAACCTATTCCTATGAAAAGGAGCCGGCGCTGTTGAGGCTCGTCGGTCAATGGAAAGGTTTCCATGCTTGCCCTTCTTGTTCGGATCGCCTCATTGTCACAGCTCTGATATCCGCTGAATAATGTAATTAGTTTGGCAAATGTGGATGGATTTCTCAGTAAATACTAATTAGGATGGGTACACAAGCCAAATTTCTTGCATGACTGTTGCTGCTAGGAGTGGTTAGCCAGGCAAATGTCTCTATGGAACAACACAGGCCGGCGATTGTTGAAGTGCCCGTGCACCTGAACCAGGCAAAAGGCAAACCAACAGCGTTCACCGCAGCCGCAAAAAAAATTGTCATCCAAAACTTTCGGCCACGGACCGACTGGACACAGAAATAATCTGTTTGGTGTGTACCCAGCACTAATGAGTTATACTTTATAACAAAAGTAAAGGGAATATATCTGATTAGATAACTGTGATGATAATCATGGCCAAATAGAGTATATACTATGGATATATGATAAATTGTATAAAGAACACTGGATGTTTTTGATTCTGGCCATGAAACCCCCTTCTTGCTTTTCAGTGTGTAACTAATTAGGAATCCCTCCTTGAAAATCCTCGCTGTTGGTTTATGGTAACAGAACCTTTTTTTAAAGGGATCCAGCAAATTACAGACATACCACCACCGCCTTTCGGTCTGGGCAGGATGGAGAAGGGGCGTGGCTGGTGGGGCGGAATACACATGGAGGCGGGTTCCCTCTACAGGGTACGGTTGGGATGCCGTGGGTTAGGGGAGGAGTAGGGGCGTTCTGGGAAGTCGGCCAGTGACCCTATTGCAGGCTGTGCTGGGTGACCCTATTACAGGCAGTGCTGGGGTCCATTGGGTGACCCTATTGCAGGCTCACCCAGCACTGCCTGCAATAGGGTCATCCAATGGACCCCAGAACTGCCTGTAATAGGGTCACCCAGCACAGCCTGCAATAGGGTCACCCTCCCCAGCACTGTTGAGCCTATTGCAGGATGTGCCAGGTGACCCTATTGCAGGCAGTGCCAGGTGACCTATTGCAGGCAGTGCTGGATGACCCTTTGCGGCTGTGCTGGGTGACCCTATTGCAGGCAGTGCTGGGTGACCCTAATGCAGGCTGTGCCGGATGACCCTATTGCAGGTGTGTGTTGGGTGACATTGTCAAAAGCCTTCTCGGCATCAAGGCAGTGCTGGATTTTATTGGGTGACCCTATTACGGATGTGCTGGGGCCCCTGGTAATACTGTTACAGGATTGTGCTGGGGCCCATTGGGTGATCCTATAAACGCTGTGCTGGCGCCCACTAAGTGACCCTATTGCAGGCAGTGCTGGGTGACCCTATTGCAGGCTGTGCCGGGTGACCCTATTGCAGCTGTGTTAGTGACCCTATTCACCATGTTACTAGAGTGAACTTGGACTGCATGATCCATTGGTTGAGGTCCATTGGTTGACCCTATGATTAAGGGACTGGGAGGTCTGAAACACGTCAGGCGTATTGTTATAACCTGTGATTTCATTCATTCATGTTGTATCCGGAGTTCTCTTGTTCTTTTCCTGGTTGATGCAGTGCCGTTTCTTCTTTTGTTGTATCCATTGGTTGACCCTATTGCAAGCTGTGCTGGGTGAGCCTATTGCAGGCAGTGCTGGGTGACCCTATTGCAGGCTGTGCTGGGTGACCCTATTACAGTCAGTGCTGGGGTCCATTGGGTGACCCTATTGCAGGCAGTGCTGGGTGAGCCTATTGCAGGATGTGCCAGGTGACCCTATTGCAGGTTGTGTTGAGTGACCCTATTGCAAGCTGTGCTGGGTGACCCTATTGCAGGCTGTGCTGGGTGACCCTATTGCAGGCTGTGCTGGGGGTCCATTGGGTGACCCTATTGCAGGTGCTGGGTGACCCTATTGCAGGCTGTGCAGGTGACCCTATTGCAGGCAGTGCCAGATGACCCTATTGCAGGCAGTGCTGGGTGACCCTATTGCAGGCTGTGCCGGGTGACCCTATTGCAGGCAGAGCTGGTGACCCTATTGCAGGCTGTGCCTGGGCCCCCCCGTGAGATTGGAGGTCAGACCCCCTCTCCCTCCATGAGATCTCTGCAGCCTTCACATGTGGATGCCTCATGGAAATTTAGTGACCTGGTACTGAGCCTCAGCATGCTCAGAGAGGCAGGTAGGGGGATTAGATTCAAATGTATTTCCAAACAGTAGGCGAGGGGGTAACAGACAGGCTGAGGCAGGCTAACTGCCAACGTCTGTTTTATTGCATGCGGTCTAAACACTTTTTTAAAAAAAATAAAATTTTAACTTCAAACGGCTGGTTTTGTATGTGGTCTAAACACAACATGTTTCAAGTCACCGGACACTTTCTCAAGTGTATCCAAACCACACACAGTAGCCATTTTTAAAGGCTTCTAACAGAAGTGATAAAAAACACCCATTATCGAAACAGTGTAACAATAAATTTGTGCTACAAATAAAGTGCATTCTTCTTCATGCAGTGTATGTTCATAAAGTGCTTTATACTAAAGTGCATTTATCATATTTAAGTTAATAGCAATTATTAAAGTGCCACAAGCATCATTTAAAACTAAAGTCATATATGCAATAATAAAAAATATATTTAGTGCTAATAACCATTTATACATGTGTATATCTCACTTATTATTAGTGCTCATGTGATAAAAAAAACATATATAAGCCTTGCTAGCAATAGATATCTTGACCGCAATATAATCATAATCAATTCTAAAAAACATATTTATTATTATAACCAAAACACAATAGACCCAATATATGTCTCTAGAGGGTCCAATAGTTGTCCATATGTATTATGATCTATGTCCCTCATTCAGTCCATATTAGGATCACACATTGTCCATAATTTTTTCACATGGGACAGTATATGGCACTTCTCAAAGTAGCGAAGTACAAAGTGAGCAAAAAAACTAAGAAGTGTTAGACCGCATGCAATCACAGCCTTTTGAAGTTAGCCTGCCTCAGCCTGTTATCCCCTTGCCTACTGTTTGGAAATACATTTGAATATTGATGCATATTGGACGAATGCATAGAGAGGGGTAACTTTATGGCCGATTGATACCTTACTGTCATAACTTTATTTGGGGATTAGGATTCAGGGGCAACAGACATTGTGCAGGATTTCAGGTTAGACATATATTATATATATATTAGATTTCAAACTATACAGTTTAGGGTTTTGGGTGTGATTTACCTGTATATAAGTTTTACGTAAGAGGGCTGGATGTAAAGTCACACTTCTTTGTCTGTCCTTACTGTCTTATTCTGTCAGTCACATGATTTGCTGGTCAGTCCCACCCCACAAAAATCGATCTTTTCTAAAGCTACAGTAGTTAACGGCCTGCAATCATTCCCTGTCCTTTCCTCTCTGTATGGGCACATTCAGGAGAAAAAAAAATATTTTGAGGCTTATGGCTAGCTTTAGAAATGATTTAGAAGTTGGGGGTGGGGATTATGATGAAGCTGATGATGTTCTGTGCCAGCATGGGCAGGTTCAAGACTGAGACTTGGGGGCATAGCAGTGGTGCTGGTGATGTCAAGTCACAGACACAGTACTAGCAAGAAAAAAACACCCTTTATATACTGCTTTAAGCATGATACTGGAGTCATTTTAAAGTAGGCATGTGTTCTTTAATAAAGGCCACTTGTATGAAAACCACAGTTCCCCATTAATATGTAATTACTCCATGTAAGCAGCACGGTGTTTTACTGCATGCCTTCAATCAAGTCCTTTTTTTGCTCAAGCTCAGTATCCCCCTCCCACTCTTAACCACTCCTTCTTCCATATGAGGTGGCGATCTGTGAAATCAAGCACGCTCAGTAATCACTATGAGCCAGTACTGAGAGAAAGAATTCATCACAATGCAATTCACACATACAATTCTAGTTACAGCAAAACTGCAGAAGAGTTTATTATAATAAAGCACTTGATTGACACTGAAATCTAAGGCGTTTTAGATTGGATATCTATAAAATAGGGAGCAGACTAACAAAAATGGTACAGTGAGATTGGCTGATGCCACGGTACACAACAGAAAGTAACGCATGCAATGTTCCTGAATCAGAGAGAGAGCATGGGATTTGCAAAAAAAAAGTTAGTGCTTGCACTCCGAAAACTGATCGCAGCCACATAGGAATCCACTGCTCTACGATCTTACATGCTAACAGATCGCAAATGATCATAAGCAATTGAGAAACGCACGTGTGGCCTATCCCTGATAGTTGGGGGGAATTACAACTTCCAATGGGGATAACCTTAAACATGGGTACACAATCACATTCACCCTATGGCCCTTTTTGCCCCATACAACAAGTGTCCACACTAAGTTTGTCCCTAAATCTTTGAATAGCCCCATGTTCTAAACCTATGTACCACAAGAAATTATTCATCTTTTTACCCTAACTAGTTAAATCCATGCTGCAGTACAGTATATGCAATGCTGAATCTGTTAATGCACATAAAGAAAAATGTCGCTGATTGGAGAATGGTTATGTTTTAAGTCCACAAGTATAAGCACAGATCAAGTACAAAAGAAGAATACTCCTCCCAAGGAATGTGCCTCAGCAGCATGATTTGGAATATTATAGCCATAGCCGGTAGGACAGTCAGACTTTATCTCTTGGTAATCGATAACTGATCATGGGGAGCACTGTTAGACATGTTAGAACTCACCTGAAAAAAAAATAAAAAAAGCAAATGGAATTTCAATTTCTTTAGTGCCCCTTTACCCAGAGAGCTGCATGCTCTTTAAAGGAGTTATATCTGCAATAATAGATTCAATATTGTTTAGCAAAACTTTTTACCCCTTTATTGCACTGGCTGTGCGTTGTCTTAAAAGACACCCACGTAGCTGACACAAGTTTTTAATACGGGGTTTGCGCTAGTTTTCCCACAACTATTTACACCAGCTAAGACTGCAATTAAAGTCACTGGGGTTAAGGGCCATATTTATAAAGCCACAGCCGCAGTATCGCTTTTTAGTTATTCCGCGTTTAGTTTAATTTAAGATTGTGGTCGTAAATGTACATTATTAACGAACGTCGATCGTAGAATACCGTGCAATAGTATAACTACCTCATTGGTATTCTATGGGGATCTTAAATCTACCATTTCGTTATTGTAGATTTACAATCGGTATCATAATGTACGATTGGTATTGTAAATTTCCGATCAATAATCTCTGATCAGTGTAACGATCGTAAATTTAAGATACCGATCGTTAAAGGCGCAGTATCGCTAAAAAGCAATCCTGCGCTTTATAAATATGGCCCTAAATCACTTGATATTGAATACCAGAAGCATTTACCCAGAGTGATTGTGGCTCTTGGTAATTGAGCCCCTTTGTATGTTGACATGGCCAAAGGACTGATTTTCTCTGTCCAATTTGTATATAAAGTGATTATTGTACAATACTGAATAACCCTTCCAATGACTGCTGTAAAGGGGCATCTGAGGGTCATAAGTTGCCACAAAAAAATTGTTACATAATATTGTTGGTATTTAGCATATTGGGTTGTATTTTATGAACCATATTGACAGATAACAGCCATAGACATTTTACTTTGCCCTAGGTAGATCCTCTCATTTTTGTTCTTCCTACCACGTAGTGGATTTCTATGGAGGAACTGTAGATTATAGCCTTATAATCTTACAGTTCCAGGAGGAGAAGGAAACCAGAAGCCACAAAGGGGTCGGTTATAATAAATAATGCACCCTGAACTGAAATTAAAGGGAATATAGAAGTCACCTTGGAATTTCGTGCCCTGTATAAAAGGTACTCGGTCTGCGGCCTCGTGCTTTTATATGGTCACGGAACTTCTAATATCCTTTTAAGTTACGGATGGGGGTGCATTATCCACTATATAATTTGCCTAATGTATGAATAGATTGCCTATCAGGTTTTACATAGCACATGGTTGTAAGATTGTATGATACATGTACAGCATGTGACCATTCTAAAAATATTAGATCTCACCTTTTCAACCTCTTGAAACACACAATCAGGTTATTGGCCAGAGCCCCCCTGTACCTTGTTTCATTCCATCCTCTTCTCAGTAGCTCAGCAACAAGGTCTGGGTATTTGGAAACATTTTCCAAGCCTTGTGGAAGACTGCAGATAGGAAAATGAGTGCATCAATATGGCCTTTTTTTATTTTCTAGTAAAATAAGGAATTGTTTACTTACATTAGCAATGAAGCTGCAGTATAACTGTGAAAGTTTGGTATAATTCACTGTGTGACAATAGAAGAACTTTCCCAGATAATACATCCGTAGCATGAGTTTAACACTGATTTGTCTAGTTCGCAGCCATTATACCATTGCCCTTAAAGGGCATGTCCACCCAAAAAATAAGTAACCATTTTTAGCTTAATTACCCTTCCAAAGTGGACTTTTATTTTAACCTTACCTTGATCTGACGTTCCACCTGACTATACTTACATAACCGTCTCAGAACAGAAGACGGAGGGGCGGGACTTCTAGCGAGAGATCTGAGTATAAGTATAGCTCATTGTGGGAGCACTAGATCAAGGGAAGGTTAAAGCAAAAGTCCACTTTTGGAGGGTAATTTAGCTAAAAAGGTTACTTATTTTTGGGTGGACATGCCCCTTAAATTAGAAAGCCAGATTCAGTGGAACAGTGAACCAGAATTTGTGCAGTATAGCGAATTGTGACAGTGGAGCAGTTTAACTCACTATATCATATGCGTTATTAAACAGCACTACCCAATTAACAAAATAACAAGGTGTATGTAATACTAAAGTGCTCATCCTTTCACCCTCTATACTTAATATTTATTTTCTTAGCTTTAAACTTATTGATATCTACATATACTAGACTCTTCCATCACAAGTACAAAAATCTATAAAGGTTCAGGTAATATTTTATGTAATTTGGAACAGAATCTCTGTATATTGTAAGAGGTACTTTGAAATCATCCAACAACTTATGCTGCCTCTTTCCTTGTGTGCTGTAGTCTGTGTCTGGTGTCAGCTCCATTCTGATCTATGGGTCTGGTGCCAAAGGAAGGTTGGCTGTCTACATGGGGTTACCAGCAAAACAGAAGCAGGGGAAACGAGGAAGAGAAGCGATTATATAGTGTCTAAGAATAAGTTATGTACTGTGTAAAGTAGTCCTTAAACTATGCTATGTATTACTCTTGGGTAAATATTAGCAGTTTTGTAAGTCCCCTACCCCTATTATCCATTGGAATTTTGTAAAATAGGATTTTCTGTGAAATGGAAAGGTATAGTCACAATAAATGGCTTTCAGACATTGTAATCATGCAACCATTTGGCAATAATCATCACAAAGGTCCTATAAAACTTCAGAATAACATTTGCTCTTAAACTCCTCCATGAATTATGGAACATATATTATTACATGACAACTTAGGGCTTTACCACATAAAATGAGATCATGCTGTAAAAAATTATTTTGTTCATTTATCTGCCTGTTAAGAGATTACGTGTAATTTCTTACTCTTCCACACGCCATCATAATCACCTCCGAACCCAACATGCTTGTAGCCAGCAACTCTCTTAATATGATCAAAGTGATCTGGAACAATAAAATGAAAAGGTTTAATAATACAAAAAAATGTTCCATTGAAATATGCTATATCAATAGGACATGCAATGGGGGGAGCAGCATGACATATACTGTATGATATAACAATAGTGAAATAGGAACCGCACACATAGATTTGAGCAAACAGGGTCCTTAACCCATTTATTTAGTGAAACAACCATACATAATGTTTCGAGGGACCTCAACCACCCTTCAGCGAGTCTGATGAAGGGTGGCTGAGGTCCCCTGAAATGTTATCTATTGGTTGTTTCACTAAATAAATGGGTTTAAAGGACCCTGTTTGCTCAAATCTATGTGTGTGGTTCCTATTTCACTATTGGCTATATCATCAGGACGTGGCAGAAGTTCAGACACCAGCACCACAGAAAAGAATCATAGGACATGCTAGTGCTTGAGGAGTGCACTTTCTACATATTCTGGACATATATGATATAAACTTACCTGCTACATGGGACAAGTTGGCATTTTTACTGCAGGTGACAAATGAATTGAAGA